>JAJHUR010072377.1:19195-56890 GCA_027495735.1 Lutjanus campechanus | reverse complement strand
CAAGCAGGATGGAGACATTTTGTGTTTGTGTTTTTTTTTTTTCACATTTTATCTGTGGTCTCCATTCACTGCCATTGGCTGCAACCCTGTTTTCTGCTGAAACTCCAGGATTGTTTTGTGAACTGAAGATCTTCACCCATCCTCACATCCGCATCGGGGTGAGTACATATTGAATGGACTATAATTCTGGGGTGGAATATTGCTTTAAAGGCATGCATTTTGGCCATTTTCTTAGTGATTAATTTGAACTAATTGCTCAGGTCTGTTTTTTGTTTGCTTCTTTCATTGACTGTTCACATTATTTTAAAATGTGGCCAAAAGCTGATTCCAGTGTGAATCCAGGGTCCAATCTATCAATCACAGAAGGAACTACATTGAGATGTAATCATACAACTTTGTTGTTAGAATTGAAATGACCAAATTCAATGTGATTTGTGTTGTTCACATTGTCATGAAGAGCAGATGCAAGTCAAATAAAAGCAAATAAATAAATAAAAATCAAAAATCAAATGTGGGCGTCTTTTTCCTGTAGTGTGAATGTAGCAGTTGAATGTAATTGATGATGCTTTTATCAGTGACAACATACATACACCACATCACCACTAGGTGGTAGGCTTTAATTGATGATGCTGAAAGGATTCAATTTATACCAAGAATACCTTCAAAAAAGGGGGTTTGCTGATATTCAAATCAAACTCTTTAAAGTATTTAATACTATTCAGATGCCACATGCTCAACTAAATTAGAACCGTGAACGAACACTTCTACAAACGTGATGAGTATCCACGAGACGGAGGAGGCGTCTGTCAAAAATATCAATCAACAATGATTGATATAAAGTAGTAACAACTAGGTTCTTGTCGCCAATAATTTCAGGAAAGGCTTTACACCATTCAGAATAACTCTGTTGTACATTTTTGGCTGGTTTATATATTAGTGACTGTCCTGAATATGAGATGTTTTTGTTAAGGAAACGTCATCCATGCATCTCATGGTTAAAATCCAGATTTCACCTACACGGGACACGCCGGGTTTCAAACCAAGCGCACCCAACGTGCTGTAAAAGCGGCGTGGTGACGTCACGTCTTTGTGTGGCAAATCACGGTGCACGCTGGGCGGGCATTGTGAAGCTGTAGTTGAGTAGTTGAGTGTTAGCAGGCTAACTAGAGAAAGAAAGCTAACTAATCGTGAGAGTGGAAGTGGAGCTAACGTTAAAGGAAAAGGCAACTGTCAAAACAGCAAGGGGAGCAGAAATTTTAGTGAAGTGATAATTCTGTTAGTTTACTACATGCACAGATTTGTAGCTACTTCAGCAAAGACCGAGTTTGTCAGATGCCCGAGGAGCATTTTGGATACTAACTACATCGATTGTCCCATTTCCAAACGGAAACCATTTCTGGACAGACAGTTCGTGCTAGCTAGCTAGCTAGCTAGCTTAAGTGAATCATCCAGGAGACTTTTCATTGTCACCTATAAACCCAAACTGAATGTTTTGTCTGTCATGAGTCCGGCCGGGTGCTCCCATGTGAACGGTTATAAGGTGGATAATTGGAAACAAAATCTTCGAGTCATATACCAATGCTTTGTTTGGAGTGGTACTGCTGAGACGAGGAGACGCAAGGTAAAAACACAGGAACTGCAACGTTAGCTTCAGAAACAAAAGTGAAATAATGTTAATGTGGCACAGACAGACACTGAACTGGAGTGCAAATGATGTCCCACATGAAGCACAATCACTGAACGGGTTGAACAAATTTACGGTCTTAGTCAAACTGTACTTTTGCACCAGCAGTGTTGCTAGTACGAGGGTTATTAGCCAGCTAGGTTATCACCCGGTAAGTTAGCTAGCAAGAGTGTGTGGTTGCTTCTTTACAGTATTAACTGCAACATTTATTTAATTTTTCTCATTAGCTCAAGCAGTGATTAGTCAGCCTTTTTGTCGTGAGTCAATCGGCTAGGTTAGTTTAGTGGGTCTGTTGATGAGCAGTTAGGTGGATGGCTAAACTTGGGTTTGAGGAGAGTTGTGGCTAACATTACCACACCAAATGGACCCATTGTGTCTCTCCACACGCACACACTGGGTCCACAGATAAGCGGCTCTCTCCTGGGCATCCCAGGTCCATGTTTTTTTCTGCACTGGTCAACCACTCACGAGTTTGGATGCTGGGACGTCAGTCGATTACTTTATTGCCAATTTCTTGTTCTGGCTCATCCCACACCTGCTCGGCCTACACAGCTCTGAATAGCTCTGTACGATGTGATGTCATCACTGGACTGTGCTGCTGGTGCTCTCACTTTCCCACCTTTTCCCTCCCTTTTTTGTCAACATAAACTTGTCTTTTTTGTTATTGTGACATGATGTTCATGCTGCAAAACCTAGAAGCTTTAATTTCGCTGTGGCTTAGCAACACTTTTGCTGTTTGCTTGTAGGGCTGCAGGATATGGTAAACATAATGATATTGCAATATGAATCACAGTGAGTCGAAATTATTGTTTTGCATCACAGTTTACATTTTGAGTAAAGAAATTAAATCATCATAATGCAGCATTTGCTGGGCTCTGTACTAGGGAAGCATGACAATATGTGATAGATAAAAAGATTTGTTGCTATGGTGCATTTTGTGTTGAGCTCAAACTAGAGCTGCAAGGTTTATTATTAAATTAACTGCCAACTTCTGATCATTGATTTATCGTTTGAGTAATTTTTTAAGGAAAATTTTCAGAATTCTCTGATTCCAGCTTCTTAATTGTGAATATTTTCTGTTTTTATTTACCCCTCTATGGCAGTAAAGGAAAACTAAATTTTATGTTCATGACAAAACACTTTTAAATAACTTTTAACATTTTCTTCAAGCACTTCAAAAGGCTGCAAAATTTAATATCGGTATCAGCTGGAAATAAACATTTCTGCTGATACTTTAATCATGTGTGAGTTTGTCTGTAGTGATTTTTTTTTTTGAAGTGTCAAAAATGAATAGCAAAGTTTCTATTTGCACTGAATGCTCAGCTTTGGTCACGCAAGGAGGAGCCAAATTGCATGCCTTCAGCACTATAAATTTAATTGGCCATCTGAAAGGCCGTCATCCTGATCGTTACAACAATTTGTGAAGAACAAAGAGAAACTTGTGCCACACCAGTGAAAAAACCTGTCAGCAGTAATTTTCTCATTTTTTCCCCGTTAATGTGTACACATCGAAAAGCCTTGCATTTTATGTCTGCATCTGGCAGTAGGTCATCATATCAGGAGTTGGCAGAATAATATGCATAAATTATCGGCATATCCGATATCAGCAGAAATCCAATATTGTGCATCCCTAGTCTGGACCAAACAAACATATTCCCGTACTTTGGGAGAACAACACTTGTAGGACAGGGCATCTCTGCAGCACTACAGTACTTCATTATAATGCTGTTCTGTCCCACATTTTTGCAGCTTCTGCAATTTGGATATTGTGCTTTGCTATACTGCGATTTTAATATAATATTTCGATTAATTGTGCAGCCCTAGTTGCTTGACTGTTCTAAAGAAATCCGTGCTTCTCTTATATATGTCATACATTTTTATGTCGTTGTGATAAAATAGGTGCTTCAGAGTGATGCAGGATGGACAGAGCTGGTGAGTTGATGCTTATCCCCCTCCTCATCTTCACTGACATACTGTAGTTAGTTCAGATGAATCAGAGCTGGCTTGCTTTCTCTTCTCTTGCTCACCTATCTGTGTGCATCATTGCCTTTTCATTTAATGGACTGAATATTAGATGTAAACCTACACAGTGGAAGAATGTAGCTCCGTCCTTGCAGCCAGTAAGATTGCCAGGTGGGAGGGTGGACTGTGAGCAGAACAGCCAAAAGCATAGCTCAGTTACATTGCGGGCATGTCAAAGCAAATAGCTAGTGCAAAATGGTCGATGACCCTTTTGTTTATACAGTGTTGTAGTGACATGCTTTGGTTTGAGCACAGTGTTCACATTGTCTTTATTAATGTCTTTTACACCCTGAAGTACAGCGCAATTACAAAATGCAAGAGAGCCTCTGAAAATCTATAAGACAGGCAGTTATCAGACAGTTAAGTGGGTGACACTGCAACACTTTTACTAGTCTTTTGTGAAAGTTAATTTTGACTGCCTAGGTTCTTTCTCCCACTCTGCCTGACAGGAATGCAATCAACAGGCACTCAGTCAGGCTGTCATGGAAATGACACTGGTCAGGGGTGCTTTCTTTCGCTCGCTTTTAAGCATTTCAAATGTTCTGCTCAATCGTCGAGGCGCAAATTTGGCCCGTCACTTATTTTTGGGAGAAACATTTTGGTTTTTGGTTTTTAGAGCCGTACTTTCTCAGCACCATCTCTGCCAGCTTCTCACTACCACCTTTTTTTCGCCAAGACAGTGTTTCCCAACCAGTATGTCAACAGCGACCACTAGGTCTGAACTTTTTTTAGTTGTCACTTTTGGCTGTATAGAGTCAAACCAAGTTGTGCCCAAGATGGGCATTCTCCAGAGTGGGGCCAAAGCGACCTGCCTCCAAATGGCCTGTACTGACGTCTCGCCAAGTGCAGCCAACCCATGATGACCCCCTTTCTCCCCCCTGTGTGAGACTAAACTCATGCACTGGAGAGCAGAGACAGACATTTTGTTTTGTGTGTTCGGCTATCAGCACTTTTGTATCTTCTAACTGAATCTCTCTGGTCTGAAGTTTAGTTTCTCTCCTGTTTCTCCTCTTTACTGTTTTATGTTTCTTTTCGGCTGAGAGGAGTCGTGCTAAGTTACTGCTGATAAAAACCCAACATTTTACTAATTTAGATGATAATAAATGCTGTTGAATAACAAAATGACAAGTAACTTTTATTGTGAAGAAGTTATAAGAAATTGCTTGTTCACTATTTTACAATTTCTTGACTTGAGCCAAGCTCGTCTTCACTTTTAAAGACACACCTTCAAGTGAGTAGCCCTGTTGTAATGGAGATGCAAATCCCTGCCATGCTGCGCTAACATGCTGAGTCAAAGCAGGCCGGCACATGTGTATATGCCTGTGTCATGTTGAGAAAAACACAGTTATATTATGTGAGGGGTATTGTGAAATTTCTTTTCCCTGTTTTTCTACCATGATCTGTACGTGGTGGCATGCTGCATGAATACCAGTCCTCCAGGTATGAAGCCTGCTTGCTGTCATAGTCGTCAAGGTTAGATGGTATTCAGAGACGTTTTTTTTTTATTGAAACCATTCAGTATGTGCTGTTGTGAATAGGTCTCTGCACACTTAAAAGCTGGTATTGACAGTTGCAGCCTTGATTGCATTATGTTTTTGTGTTCTGTCCTCCACCAGTCCATGACATCCATTAGTGCAGTTTTTTGTCTCTTACAAATAAGCACCACCTAGTCCCTCTCACATGCCACTGCATCACAACACACTGGCGGCCTTGGAATCTTGAAATAATCTTACATAACAAGGCCCTCCCGTTTCTCATTGAAAAATTGCTGTGTAATATCAGTACTGTATCTAACAGTGACATTTTAGATACATACTTTTTACAGTTATATTTTTGTCTGTAATGCAAGGGAAAAGAGAAGGCAAGCCAAGGTTGTTTTAAAATTTTCTGTGCTCTGGAAGATTGTGCCTAGAAAGAGGTTGTGCTGTTGCATTAATGAATACAGCTGTTGAGTCAGTTTTGCTCACGAGATCCATCCTTTTAGCTTTGTGTGTGATTTTGTTTGTTTAACAGCTGTCTAACATCTGTTAAGGTGTGTGCCTCGTGGTTCTGCTCTGCCCATCTGGTCCCGTACACTGATTGCTCAGGTGACTGATACAGAGAGAAACGAGACAACGGTGGCTCCTGAATGAAGCGTTCTCTCCGATGCCTAATTGCACTCCTGGAGGGCTGTATGGCAGTATAAGTGTTGTGTCTCACACCCCCTTCACCAAAGCACTTTACCACCCAACTAATCTGACATGCAGAGCAGGTGTAGTGCTGCTCCAGTGGTACAGGCGGTGCAGTCTCTTGAGGTGCGGCAATCTTGGTTTTTGTTCAGCCTGAAATATGAGCTCGAAGACTTAGACATCACGTGCCAGTATCATAACAGCGTGACATAAAAATATATAAACGCATCTTGCATCTGTCCTTGCTGAGCTTATCGCTGCACTATTTACTCCATATTTGTCAAACAATAGTGCCAAATACACAGCAAGCACCGCAGCAAAAGAGGAACTCTCATTGGCATTCAGAGACTGAGGGATAGAAAAAAAAAAGCATTTTGACACTGTATTCTGACTTGGTTTAATTAGCCAGTGCCTTTCATCCTGAATTGCTGTTTTTCACCTCTTCTTTTTTCCTCATTTCTTTTTTGTTCCTGTTTCTGTAGTCTGTCCTCAGCAGCCTCCCTGCAAGCTGTCATCCTCTCTACCTCAGGCTAAAATCAATTCCCAGGCAATGTGCAGGAACATTGGTAGAAAATCTGTCACCTGCTCTGCATGCACAATCTGAAACCCACGTGGGTAACAAATGGCAGAATGAATGCCACAGATAGGGGTGTGTGCAGAGATGACATCACGGCCCATTGTGGCTGGGGAGCTGCTATCCTTTATTGGGAAACATTAGGATAGTAATTAATCTGGCATGTTGGTCCGAGATGAAATGCCCCATTAGCTTGGAATGAGCATGTAGATTTACACTTAACGCAGTGTATAGGAGTGTGTACTTACAAGTGTCTGCTATAAATTATGGACTTTACTTGGTGACAAATTTGATATTGTTGTGGACTCCCTCTCAGGCCTTGAGTCTAATGACCTTAAACATGCCTTAAAGGAGCAATATGTAACAACTGCACATCCAAAAATGAGTACCACAGTCCAAATAGCAAGTTGGAACCATAGACTGTCCATTAAATAGCTTGAAATCCTGTTTTATACAAGCTTTTGTTGGAGCAAGTTGTTTCACCCTGCCCCCTCGTCCCCAAAACGTGTGCAACATTGCAATTTGACAATAGTAAGTGATGACGGGTCCTATACTGTAGGTTCATTAGGTGTTTATAACTGTCATTTGTCTGTTAATTTAAAGCTAAGCCTGTTATCCTGAAGACAAAAGCCCACTGCTCTGAAAATACAAACTCTGGAGATTGAGTTCATTGACTGTCTGCTTTGCTGCTCACCAGACTCCATTAACATATTGCTCAATTTAACTGTTATAAACATCTGCTTCTTCTAAAAGATTATTAATTATTTCTTACTACTTATAAACAGATGCTTATTCATTCAGCAAATATTCAGCATCTATTGTAACTCTACTCAATGTGAAACTGGCAAACAAACAGTCATTTCAGCTCAGGATGTTGTCAGAATAGCAATCACTTCAACTTAGCATGTTTCTGTAATCCTTAATGACATGGTCATTTTATGATTTATTACAGTAAATGTTTTACATATTTCTCCTTTAATTGCCCCCAGTGTGCATCATAGAGGGAAAAAATAGCAAATTGAACAGCATATTAAACATGTCCCACTAAGGGAAATGGCAAGAAGAGACAACTACACAGGAGTGTTTTCTTTATATCTTCCTCAGTCTTTGACCACTGTCTCTTAAAGGAGAGAAAATTGTTACATATTGTTCCTTTAATCTATTATTACTGTGTTGTGTGAATTTTTAGTGAGCAGTTGCTTGAGTACTGAATGTGAGCCTTGGTATGCTTTTGACTGAGCAGATTTCTTATGTTTCCTCTCTTAATTGAGATTCATGTTCCACCAGATTGCCAAGTGCCATTTAAGCAGACATGTGCAGAAGGATGTCAGTACAGCTCGTAGATAGAAAACACTGCCCTTGCTTTTAACAGTTGAATTCATTCTTCTTCAGGCCCAACTCCAGTCACATTCATAATTTATAGTTTGTGAATGGCTATGGTGGTGGAGGGGTGGTGTGAATATTCATGAAGGTCGTGGTTATTTATTTTTGTGTGCCACTCCATCCAGCAGCATAACCTCTATTTACCGTATTTATCTGTGAGAGGAGGCTCTTTGTCTTACTTAAACAGTGCAACCATGAAGGAATCTGCTGTGCAGCTAAACTGGAGCTATTATCTTAGGTTGAGTGGAAATTGGACGAGATGAAAGCAGGATGGGTGGGGTTGGTAGGATTTTACAACCATAACAGCTTTGAAGAATTTGCTGTCACTTTGATTAAAGGGGTAAGGGTCGTGATTAGAGAGCTGACTGAACTCAACTTTTTTTTTTATCCTCTACTTTTGATAAATCATATATGATCAGAGGAACCATAACCCCCCTTCCCCCCACCCCCACTCACCCTCCCACAAGAGCAAAGCCCCTTTCTGCTTGTGATGAGGGGAGATGAGAGAGAAATCATTTGCTAGATGTTGCTTGGAGTTTCAGAGGTAGGAAAAATGGATATATTTTCAAGGATGACACATTTACTTCCTTCTGTCACTCTTCCCTCCCTCCTGTTTCTTCCACTTCACACACACACACAAACACACACAAAATGCATTGAGGCATGGCCAATCCCAGAGAGCGGCTGATTCCTGCGCTCTGTGAGCAGATCTCTTTGTCAGATCAGTCTCCCATCACATCACAGGCCCGCTCCCTGACTCATCAGCATACGTTTGTAGCATCAGGATCTATTCCTCCAGCCTCTTCATAGCCCCTGCTTGTTCCTCTTCTGCGCTCTCTCCCACGCCTTTTTCTTCCTCCTTCTCCTTGCTTTCACTTTTTTTTTCTATTTGCAAACCTTGCTCAGCCCAAGGTTCTCATGGCCTCTTTGTTGTCCCATTAAATTTGTGTGAATAAATTCTTGATAATTATAATACTGTAGTTGTTAGAATTTAAAAATTACACAAAACATTCCCTGTACTATTAAACTTCCTACTAAAATATAGTTTTTTATTCACAGTTTTTCAACTGAATTTTTTGATCATATGAGATTCATAGCCAAGCCTCTAATCCTCTCATTTCCCCCTCTTCCCATCCCATCCCTTTTCCTCATCCCGCTGCCTCATAGAAAACACTCAGTGGGTTTGGTGATGTCAGACGTTGGTTTTTGGCCCCCATCCAGCCCCATTTCTTCCACGCCTGTGTGCTCTCTGTCACTCCCAGGTCTTGTCTAATGTGGCTTTCCGTCTGTCAGTCACTGTGGCTGTGGCTCAGTGAGTCAGACTAAACAAATGGCACAAGGTCTGTAACCTCCTCACAGAGTAATCGTGGGCCTGGTGTGTCACCTTGTGGTGTCCCTTTCGCATGCCATGGTCTCACACATTTTTAACCTTAGAGAGTCGAACCTCCCGTAGACATTCAGTCTCTTATTTAACAGTATGAAGGCCCTGTAATGTACTTGAAGTCTTTGTTGTTCAGTGTACTGACTGCACTGGATGTGCTCTGCCACAGTGCCTTCATCTTTGCTCTATATTTCAGATCAGAGATGCCGTTTTTTTGCCGTTGACTGAGAGCTTAGTCTCTTTTAAAGCTTTAGCAGTCTTCCACTAGGGAGCAATCATGGTCAAGAGGATACACGGTGATTTGGGCCATATGTGGAAGTAGTGGGAACTAAAGAAGGTGGGTGGGATTTTTCATGAGGCTGGTAATTGACAATGTTAAATGTAGGACTGTGACAATAACCGTGATGCTGTGGTTACGTGATGCCTACCACGGGGTTGAGCTCATTATCATCACAGCAAATTTTATTTGGATTGGTCAATCTCATGTTGAGATCGTTGATCTGTTAATACACCTAAAAATCTGATTGGTCGACAGACTCAACCCAAGACATTTTTTGGATTACCGATGGCCGGCTAACAACATGCTAACAACAACAACTGTTTTCAAGAGAGTAAAATGGATAAATAACTACAGAAGACATTCGGTGTTGGTCGTATCATTATGGATTTATTTTGAACATGTTTCTTAAAAAAAGAGGCCGCAGTTCAAGGCTTGATTATAAAGATGCAATGCACTAGTGTTTGCATTAGCTTGAGTTAAGATAAGTTTGCGTTAACCTTTGCTGCTCAGGTTACTTCAGGGCTCATCCTGTCACTTTTCTACCAGTTGGGAAATAACAGACAAAACCTTTCTTGGCCTTGCGAAGCTGCAGTGTTTATTAACTGACACACTGTAACCTGTACTGTACATTTACTGCCAGGTTGTTAACTTACTGCCAAGTTTAAATTTCTGCTCCATTATGAGCAGCACAGCCAGTCCGGCACTCACTCTCCTTCACTTTTCCTGCAAGCTGTACACACGAACGACCAATTCTTTCAAGGAGCTATACTACGCTTATGACAGTATGCTTCGATAAAGTCAAATAAAACGTAATCATTAAGGCAGTCATGGTAAACCATCATCTCATGGGTATATGTTGCTTTGTCACTGCAGTAAGAAAAAATCCATATCATCGCAGCCCTAAACATCGCCTTCAGAGCAGTAATGGTGAGAAGACTCATGAAAAATTTAATTTTATGTTTAACAAAAAAGTGCCATTTATTTGATATAGTGTGTGCAATGACAAAGTAAGCTTATGAGGCTTGGTAAGGGTTAGACTCAAATGTAACAATGTGTGTGACTGAGAATGAGCATGACTTTGCGTTTTGATTAAGCTCATCTCTGTAAACTGCATCCAGCTCCTCTCTCATTTGACTGTCCAACAGGCTCTGGAAAGGCATCACTGCTGCAAAGCATGCTGGTCATGGCCTGAGCCAGCCATTGAGGCTGCTGTCCAGCCCTCCCTCAGTACCACCATCTGGCTAATGAGCTGTCAATCACTCTCCAGGGGCCGGCCAAGCCCAAAACCAAGAGGCAATCAATCTCTTCGAGTGTGGACACTCAATTATTCCCCATTGTTAAAACCTTAGGCCCAAGTGACAGCTTTTCTTGGGGCTAGGCGTTTTGTGAGGAAATGGTTCTCTGTCCTTGTGGAAAAAAGGTAAAGACTGTGGCATAAAATCTTTTCAAGATAATTTATTACTTAGGTCTGCTCTCTATGTACTCCATTTTAAAGACTCTGTAGTGCACTAATAGCCCCACTGTGGCTCTATTCTCAAGATACTGCTCATAGATTTTCCTGGAGGTAATGTTAAAGGCTCTGTGGATTCTGATCAGTGCTACAGGGATAAAGAACAAATCAACTTGTGATCTGATGAGAGTCCAAGGGGACCATTCAGAAGATCTGTGCTATGTGTGGCAGTCAAATCAGTGCTCCCTCTTTGATGTGTGTGTGTTTTCTTTCGGTGGAGCAGGGTGGTTGTGGGCATCTGGTAGCTGCAAGGTTTGACAAATGATCACGCAGCCTTTTGTTAAGCTGGAGCTAGACTGCTAACCATCTGTGCAGACAAACACAAGCACACTGCCGTCTGCATGATCCTCCGTCTTGCTGTACATGTTTGTCAATGTTTTTACTTGTTGATTTTTTTTTTTTTTTAAATTTGGAGCCTTGGTCAGTCTACACACTGGTGAATTTAATAAATATTGGCTTTGTGCTCCTGTGTGATGGGGTTTCAGCGAGTGTTCACGACTCCTTTAAGTATCAGTTTTCTAATCTTATGTGTTTGGTGTGTATATGAACACAGATAGCCAGACTGGAACCAGATGATTTTTCTTACACCATAATATTAATACAACATCATTTTTTAGAGATGTACCGATCGCTTTTTTCAGTTCCAATCAGATTCCAATATCTGAATTTGGATATGCACCGATACCATACCGGTATGAGGGCTTTTTTTCCTTGATGTTCATGATTATTTATCCGTAGTAGTGGTGGTGTTAGTGGTAGAAGTAGTAGTGGTTGTGGTAAGATTACATATGTCTAAAACTGAACTTCAGTCTGGAAAACTTTTGTAGTTTGTGTAATGTTATTTGTGTAATGGCATACTTCAGCAATTACGGAGCGCTGTAGGATTCTGGTTTGTGATGTTCACATGTACAGCTGATAGGCTGAGAGATAGCCATCATTTGCATAATTTCCCATGATGCATTGCCAGGAGTTTAAGGTCACTATTTTATGTTCCAAAAGGAAAATGTTACTCTCTGTTAATGTTTATACTGTGTTTGCTCAGAACATAGTGGTTTATGGTGGTCTGTTTTGGTAATTGTAATTTTTGTGCACCATGAGTGAGGTGGGTAGTAAAGTTTAGGGCTGCAACTAATGATTACTTTCATCATCGATTAATCTGTTGATTATTTTCTTGATTGATCAATTACTTGTTTGGTCCATAAAATATCAGAAAAGTGGGAAAAATGTCAATCAGTATTTCCCTAAGTCTAAGATGATGTCCTCAAATGTCTTGTTTTGCCCACAATCTAAAGATATTCAGTTTGCCATCATAGACAAGAAAAGAAACCAGAAAATATTACCATTTGAGAAGGTGGAAGTGAAGAATTTTGAAATTTTTTTTTGTAAAAGAAATCACTCAAACCAATTAATCCTGGCAATCATTTTAGTAATTGATTATTCATTGCAGCACTAGTACAGTTCTTCACTCCAGCTGTATCATACTCCAGTAATTTGAAATGTATGTCCCTTACCTTACATATAAATGCAGAGTATAAGCAAAAAGCTATTTAACTCCCAAATTGCATTGCTTTAACATAGTTTTTACAAAAACTGTGGTGTCGTAAGCTGTTGGGTAATTTAGATCAGAGTGCTGATCAGTGTTGCAACCCGATGAATGCCATACGTCAACATTGGGCCCAGGCCCAGTACTGATATTGGATCAGACTGAACTCTTCATCAGTTTTCTAAGCATGCCTGGTTGGTGTGTACTGTCCCTCTCTGATCATGTAGATGCAGGCAGTCTGGGACCGAATGATTCTTTCACACCAAATATTAGTAAAACGTAATTTTTCACTGTACATTTGTGACTGGAAACCCTTCTGCTGCCTCATTTTTTTCCACCTTCACTCTCTGATCTCTGGAAATCAAGAAAGCACAACCTGTCTCTCCCTAGTCGAATGATCTTAATCAGATTCATACTTGCATCCTGTGTGCTGCAAACCCTGCTTTATCACACCAACTTAGAGAAATTGCACAAACCCCTGAGAAGCGTTTTTGATCATGGCATCAAAGCTACTCCACCATGAGTATCTCAGTTTAGTTCCACTCCATCCACATTTCATTTGGTTTCATTCCTTTCCTGGAGATGGCAGGAAGCTAGTCTCTATAGGCTTGGGGCTCAGGGTTTTAGCTATAATGTCCTTATAGCTGTGTGTGACAGTATGAGGCCAAACTACACACTCTAACAATCCCCCGTCTCTCCCACAAACTCAGATTCATGCGGATGAGGTGGGAATACGTTCTCACGCGGCGTGTCATTGTCAACAGAGGTTACAATGAGCTGATGGAGGACGGAAGTGAAAAGAGAATAGAGTAAGAATCATATTGCGTGTGTCTCTGGGGCTGCTTACTGAGACTGAATTTTGCAGGCCGGGCATTGTCATGTGGAGATAGTGCGGAGGGAGAAGAGGGAGTAACATCATCATCCTGCCAAGGCACTGACAGGCTGCAGCCCCACAGGGTCAGTCGGCAGCACGGTTCTGGAGCATCACCATCAGTCTATTTTCCCAGCATCCCTTGGCTTGTCCGCATTAGATATAGAATCAGAAAAGAACTCTTAGCAGATGTCTAACAACGTCCATGTGTGTACATGAGCTTGTGGAGAGATTCTGCATGTTTGTTATGCACATTTCTAATGTGCAGTCCGCGTGTCAGCCATTGTTAGTTCAGCTGATGTTTGAGCATGTGTGTGTAGAGAAGCATGCACAGGCGTATGAGTGTGAGGCAGCATGGTGAGTCACTGCTCTCATATAGCTGCACTCTCCACTCTGTATTGACTCTCCCTCCCCTCTCCCCCTCCCCGGTCTGTTCTTTGCAGCAGCAAGAACGTGCTCAGTAGAGCCAGACCTTTGTCCACATCATAATCATCATCGTCATTCTCTCTCCTCCTCAGTTACAGCTCATCACATTACTGCCTCTGTTTGAATATATGAATGCATTAACCTAAATGCTGAGGGAGGAATAATGCAGTCAGATTGAAAGAATGCATGAGGAGATGGAGAAGTTAAGTGTGTGAGGCATCTGGAGGATGTGGCTTTATGTAGATTTATGCAGCTACTTCTAGAGCACTGGAGGATTCATACTGTAGCTGCTGGACTTAGGGTTGGGGGAAAAAAACATTCTTAGATGCATTGCAGGTCTCTAGAAAGATTATGTCTTGATGCAGAAAAGTCAATTATCTGAAATTTAAAACCCAATTCTTGATATTATGATAGCCTGTAACAATTTTGTAATATGGGGCTGCACGTTCTTTATGGCTTAAGCAGTTGGATGGTGAAATGTAAACATCTGTGTCATGTTTCAAAGCTAGGGAAACGGGACCTGAACAAGAGCCACACTGTATGCAAGTAGTGTGTAACTAAGATATTTTTGGAATACGTCGAACATGACAAACCGTATTTCCACATGGAAATGATAACTATTAATTCTGTTGCCAACTATTTTGGTAATTGATTCATCAGTACTAAGTAATTAAAAAAAAAAAAGTCAAAATTCTCTGCCTCCAGCTTTGCAAATGTAAATATTTTCTGGTTTCTTGACTCCTTGAAGACAGTAACTGGAATATCTTTGGGATGAGGACACAACAAGACTTTGAGGACATCTTGGGCTTTTGGGAAACAGGAATCAAAATATTTCACCATTTTCTGACATTTTATAGATGAAACAACTCATTAATTAATCAAGGAAATATAACAGATTAACCAACAATTTAAAAAAAACTATATTCTTTTTAATTTCATTATGGATCATTACAAATATGTTTTGTTTTTTTAAGTAGTCAGACAGTGAAAAAAAACTAAATCATGTATAGAAATAAAAAAAAATGTATGCATCAGTAATTGGTTTAAAATTGCATTGTTGAATCGTGAGGGGCCTAGAGATTTTCACCCCTAGTTGGACCGCTCACAGACTCAGTGGACCCACAAGGCGTGTAATGCTATCTTATCTTCACGTTAAAGATGTATTGGAGATCTATTCATCCAGCTAATGCCTTTCTGCATCTGCTCTTCCATCAGTCAACAGCTTTGCACATTAGTGGGTCATTCTCCTGGACACAGAGCTCAGCCCAACTCGCCTCAAAGAGCGTATCCCAGATGGGATATGTAACGTAGCGCTGCACAAACGTGAGCTTGCTACCTGTCCGACACTTGTTCCAGCCATCTGAGCCAGCGGCTGATCAATAGCTGATCTAATAGAACATTAAAAGCCCTGGGCGCAGAGAGATGCTGGACTGCTGACACTGAAGAATAGACAGCCCGTGAACCCCGGTGAGAGGGAGAGAGCCCGTAGAAGCTGAGGGGAGGAAGGGAGGGCAGGAGCAGAGATAGATTTTCTGCCCTCTAAAGGGGCGTTGAAGCAGGGGGAGGGGGACGAGGAGGGCAAGGTGTGGCATTGGCAGGGTTTCTTGTTTTTGACTTGGAGCAGTGAAGGAGGAGTAGGAACTAACAACCTCATTGCTTAGGTAGGACAGGCTTAAAGGTATAGTTTGGATTATTTGAGGTGGGTTTGTATGAGGTGCTTTTCAATAGGTAGTATATTACCTACAGTCAGCCAGCACAACCCCAGTTTGGAGAAGCAGAGAAGTGCTCCAGCACCGAAGCTAAGCAATGAACTGCTGTGGTCAGCAACAAAAGGTACTTTAGCCACTTAAAAAGGTCTGCCCTAAAAAAATCAATATCAGTTAAAGTGCACAAGATATTTAAAATATTTTCACTGCATAACCGTGCTGTCAGACAGCCTTATACAAGCCAAATATCACTCTCTACAAACCAACCAAACTCCATTGGCAAAATCAGTAATTTTACCTAGCAGAACACGGGAGCTGCTGGTCTACCGCTGCCTCAGTCTGTTAGCTTGTTAATGTTACTGCATGATTTCGGTGTTTCACTGAAGTCACACGATAACAGAAACAAACTAACAGATCGAGGCACTGGTAGACCAGCAACTCCCAAGTTCTGCGAGGTAGAATGACTATTGCCTATGGAGTGTGGTTAGTTTGGTAACAGTGATTATTTGGCTTGTGTAACAGCAGTTTCCAGTCAGTAAAGACTGATGGTAAAGTAAAAAGGTTGAAAATATTTTAGATATAGCGGTACTTCTCCAAACTGGGAACATGCTGACCAGCATGTACTGTCGGTAATACACTGACTATTGGTAAGTATCTCATACAGCCCTACATCAAATAGTACAAACTATCCCTTTAAAGGAGCAACTAAAACATATGAAATCAATGAACTCACCTGTGTTTCCACCTAATCTCATCTTTGGCCTGTCTTTTTTCCTTTTGCTAGGGCATGGCTTTATTTAGATTCTGAAGACACATGTCCTGCTTCACTCTATCCCTTTTCATCTCCTCTGTGTCCTTCCTTTCTCTTAGCATGTCAATGTCACAAGCTTTACCTTTAAAAATGCAAAGAGTCTTTGTTTCTTCCCATCTCTTGCCAGACACCCTGCTTGGAAAAGCAACCCTTGCTGATTTGGTGCTGCCCCTTGTCTCTCACACACGCATTCAGAGCTGGCTGGCTAACACACCGATATGAATAAAACCAGAGCTTAGAGTTTGCCACCCTGAATATCCCCTCTGCTGCAATGTCATCACAATCTAGCCCACGCCTACTAATGCTCAGCCAAAACACAGACCTGTCTGTGAGTTTTGCAGCCTATCTATGTCTGGTGTGTCCTGTAACACCCATATCCCTAGCATACCATGACACAAGCTAATGTATATTGAATAACTTCTATACCCTTTGTCAACCAGTCCATACAAATGGAGCTCTGCGCGGGACTGTTATTTCAATCTTGCACCAACCTGCTCATGCAGAATTTGTGACGATTTACGCCCGTTCCAGCAGATGAGCTATCCTGCTTTTGCAAAGATTCAGATCTCCTCCATCGCAATATTTTTTTTCAGTCTGTCTTACCCACAGGGAAAATAAGACAAATAGAATAGACATATTTTGTTATTCTAAAGAAAAGCACATAGTAATTCATAGTTTATTAAACCACCTTTAGAGGACATTATATTACATAACTTACCATTTAAAGGTGAAAATACTTCATTAGAAACCAATATTGGCTCACATGAAATGTTTCTGTATTTTTGTTGTTTTCCATAGAAAGATACAGAGCAGCAGGATTGTGTTATTGTTACATGGGTCTATATTTAAAAGATCAGAGATGAAACGGTATGAAAATTACTGAATTACACAATTGTAGTGACTAAATTTGTAAAGATTATGATTTTTGGTTAAATTGTGCTGAAAGTGTTCAAAAAGTTCTGACACTAAAATCATTTCAAGTTTTTTATTTAAAACCTTTTAATGGATTTTGGATTTTTCATCCTTTGTGATGTCAGTGTTTTCATTGATGCAAAACAAACACAGTTGCATGCTGCACCTGTATCTGTGAGACTGTTGCTAAGTTAACTTAATGCTGGGACAGTATTTACTGTGAGTTTTTCAAAGCAATGCGATCAAACACAGTTTTAGTGAAATTTACTGTGGTTTGTCACAAAACTGGTAATTGTTTCAGCCCTAAAAAAAGATTTGGGTTAGTGATGGAAAGTTTCTTCAGTCTTTCAAACAAATATGTATGTTGAAGATGCCTTAAATATAAAATGAGTGACTGATAGAAACAGAACTTTATTTGACAATCAGGGCTCAAAATTAACTTTTTTCCTCATGTCTCACAACTGTCCTGAAATCCACTTGCAGCTGTCCCAGACTTAACAACTAACAACTAACAAAGTTCTTGTTTTTCATTCCACAGAATAAATGTAGTTTAACAACATTTTTTTGACTTGCTTCACTTCACTGACGCACTTTGATCTGCCATGGAAGTTCTGCTAGTTGTTCCCTGCACTTAAAAAAAATCACCTAAAGCCAGAAGTCACCGTGGGTGTTTGGCCACAATCAGTTTTCATTATTATGTTAGTCGTTGGTTGAGTTATTGTTTCTTGTTTGATGAATAAATGCATCACTGCAAACTGCAGTGCAAATACAAACCTGTTACTGATATATGGTATATGGTGATGGAAATTTACATATACGTGCTTTGAACATATCCCATAGTAAACACTTAATTTCATTTGAAATATCATGACAATGTGTAAGTGCACGTGTGACAAAGCATGGAGTTGGTGCCGGTGTGACCTCACATCTTTCAAATTTAAACACCCAACAATTAAAATGATATTGACCTATAATTCCATGGTGCTTAAATGTAATAGTTTAATTTGTAATGATAAGTTTCTCTAATGTCCCAGACAAGAGATTTTTGTGTCCCAGGTGCTATTGTTTTTTCCTCTGGGACAGTGAGACATCCTTTATTTTGAATGCTGTTGACAGTGCATTTTGATACAAACAGTTTATTAGAACGCAAAGCATTTACACACAGTTAAAGGAGCAACATGTAACAATTGCACATCCAAAAATAAATACTACAGTCCATATAGTGAATTAGAGCAACATGCTTTTTATTAAATAGGTTGAAACCTATAGCGAGTTGGTTCCCCCGCCCCCTCCTCCCAGGCTGGAGGAGGCTCAGGCAGATGGCCTGCAGGCTGCAAAAAACACTGTGACATTGTAAATATACAATAACAAGCAAGGATGAGTCCTATACTGTAAGTTGAACAGCTGTTAATAACTGTCAGTTGTCTGTCAATTTAAAGTTAAGCCTTAAGGTTAATCCCTCTGCCAGACTCCATTAACATTTTGCTCAGTATACTGTTCTAAACATCTACTGCCTCTAAAAGATTAAAAACAGATCCTGACTCTTTCTATGAACATTCTGCATTAATTTGAACTCTAATTAACATGAAACGAGCAAACAATTACAGATATTCTGGACCTGAATGGAGCATGTCTCCTTAATCTCTGATGACATATCATGGTCATTTCATGATTTATTTCTGTAAATACATTACAGATTTCTCCTTTAAGATCAGCATTCTAATATTGACCTCATTGTACTCGCTGCCTACATCTAACCATATTATAGTGTATATTCTGTTAATCTTTTGTTAGCAGCATTTGTGTTAGTTGTTGTGGGAACCGCAAGCTCCAAAACAAATCCTCAAAATAAAATTAGCTTATAATCTTGTGTGCTGAGGTTTTGAGTCATCCTGTGAGTTATTCAGTGTGGTACTCATTGCTTATTGCCACACATGCATTAGTTTGAATTGTGTAGTCATTCCATTGTTCTGTGTTATGTGTCATCCAGAGAGAAGGAAGTGAAACTGACTGGCACAACCCATTTTATTTGTCTGCAGCAATACGCTTTAATGTTGTTCAGATGGTGTCAGGTTATACTATTGTATCTCCTGTCAAAAGACAGTAATAGGCAGACAATACAGCACAAGGCCAGTGAGTTCATGTCCATAGCTTAAGCTAGGTGTGTAGGTGTGTGTGAGTCTGTCTTTCGAGCTTGTTTTCACACAGTGTACCAGAAGCTGAAAACTGGTAAATCTCTCCAGCCAATAGTTTTTCTCATTTTGTTTCTCGTCACCTTTGCTTCACACCTCCTTTCCCTCTGTCTTCTCTCTGTGAGTGGGCGACTCATTGCGGCAGGTCTGCGCCCTGAAAGGCTTTGATTAGATCCCTCTGTCTTTCCTCCTTATTCAATCGCTCCCTCTCAAAGCAGGTTTGCAGGCTACTTTTCGGCTGTACTTTCACTCAGATTACCAACTGAACCATTCTGTGGCAGAATTGAACGTTTTCTCTGCCAAGAGGTTTTGCTTTTCGCCCTGGACAAATTGTTTTTAAAATGACACAATTTGTCATATTTCTGTATATAATTTGCATGCTGGACTTGTTTTTAGAGGGTAATAAGTGCACTTCCATATCTCATCTTCAAATGCTTGTGCCAGGTATCATATCCATTTTTCCCACAAGTAGAGCAGCTGGTGAAGCTCTCGACTATCATATTGTCCATCATGGTGCTTTTTGACAGTGTCACCTCAGACAGCTCCCCCACAACTAAGGGGGCTTTCACATCAGTGACCGAGGCCCAGATCAGAGTACACTTGACCTTGTTTTAGATGGAATCCATATTAATGCATCAGATAGAAAAATACATTGGGCTATGCTGTACATTTCAGAACATGGTAGAGCGATTATCTCAAAATCCCAGATAATCAGCATTGTTAATCAACTGACAAATTAATCTAGACCTGCAATGAATAATCAAGTAATCAATTATCAATTGATTATTACATTTATCGCCAAACATTTTGATAACTGATTAACTGGTTGAAGAACTTTATTTTCTGGTTTCTTTATTCCTCTATGACAGTAATCTGAATATCTTTGGGTTGTGGACAAAACAAGACATTTGAGAACGTCCTCCTGGGCTTGATTGACATTTTCCACCTTTTTCTGACATTTTCTACAGAACAAACAGCTAATAATGAAATAATAATCAATGCTATTTGCTGTTTGTTGCAGCTTTAGATTAATCACTATAGTACTGGGGTTGGGAATCCTTTGTTTTTTCTCTGATACCAGTGCTAAAACAATACTTTTAAATGGTGCCGGTGCCTGAACCGATATTTTGTTTAAAAAAACAATCACAAAATGACGGTTGAGGACATTAAAAACAGCTTTTTTCACTACCAAGGCAAATTTGAACTTGGAAAAGAACAATACTAACTGTTAAATATTCTTAAATGTTTAATGTATTGGTTTTGTAGGAACCGGTGCCATCTTGGCACCATGTTTTGGTACCCAGCTCTATCAATCACAAGTTTTGAGACCTTCATAATACAATTATTAACGCTCGAATAAGCCATGTGTGTAGCTGCATTTGTATCACATGTCTCTCCAGAGCTTTTAACAGTGTTCACCATGTCCACACTTGTCTGCCTCACTTTGTTCAGTTCAGCTTTTCTCTTCCATTATTGTACTAAATTTCAGAATTGCTCGTGGCCTCCCCTTTCTCATGGTTGTTGTAAAATGTACACAGCATAACCACCTGAGCTCCTGTGCGGCCCCTGCAGGGCTCATTTTTGCAGGTTTGCCGAAGATGTCAGGCATTCTAATGTTCAATTTCTCCAGGTTACCTCCGGGTGCTGTAGTCAAACCAATTATGCAAACTCCAGCCGGTGTTAGTGTGTGCTTCAGACAGATTCCGCTCGCCTTCTCCAGCGTGCCTGCCAAGCATTAAATCCCATCATGCCCTGCATGTGTTAGAGAGCGAAAGATTCAGTGTGGAAATATGTTGTTATTCAACTGCATTGGATTTGTCAACAGGCCCAGCAATCTTTAGCCGTCTTCATATCGGGTCTATTCAAGCACCGTGTCCTCTGAAATGTTTGTGTGACTGACTGCGAGATAGAAATCTAATTCAGCTGGCAGAGAGTTCCACTCTGTCTGCCTATGCAGCTCTACATTATAGCTCAGGGCTCTGTCCTGCTGCAGTGGATTTTCTCACCACACTGACTGTCCTCTCCCCCTGTCTCCCTTTGGTGTTTCTCTCCAGGCCAAGTCGTGCATCTGTCACATGTGTGGCGCCCACCTGAACCGTCTCCACTCTTGTCTCTACTGCGTCTTTTTCGGCTGTTTTACGAAGAAACACATCCACGAGCACGCAAAAAACAAGCGACACAATCTAGGTAAGCCATGCACTCACACACACAACTGTTTAAGAAATCAATCTAGGGGGAAATAAATCTCACAATAAAGCTGAAATGATCGTCGATAAATGATAATCTCAGTATATTGTTTCTCCCTACGTCCAAGGCTCAGTCCCATCACGTCAGTCCTCACATTCACATGCACCCCTGTGGCCCACTGCAGCATCAGCTATTATCACTGAAGGATTACAGCATTACTTTGGGCAACTTCCTCCTCTGAGCAGACGGGGAGCTGAACCTCTCTTTAACAGCAGCACATTACCATTCTGGTGGGAGCGTCTTATCCAGTCAAATGTCATGGGTTTAAGTTGGTACACTCCCGTTTGCACAGCAGCAAGGGAGGGGTCGACATCACTAATCCACAGCAAGCAGAAAGCCCAGCTTCAGCCTTACATGCTAATTATGCTAAATAAGACAATGACACTAATGAGCGAGATTTTGATATTACCCTGACGAGGACAACTAAATATGGAAACAGGGGAGGCGATAGGGCGGCTTGGTAGTTGTCTGAATGGCTTTAATTGATTTAATGCATTTCAACAGTTTGGTTGCACACACACACACACACACAAATATATACCCCAAGTGCACAGCTACAGTGTTAATTAGCTTTGAGCTTTACACAGGAGCCTCTCTGACACCGGCGCTCTGTTCTCCTCCACCTCTAATCAAATTAATCCAAACTCCCCTGTCTGCTAGATAGCAAGCTCCCTTCTCAGGGCTCCTTTTACATCTTTTTCATCTCCTTCTTCCTAACAACCTCGCTCCTCACGGCTCTTCTTTCCGTCCTCCTCTGGACGCCTTTCACATCTTCTCCTCCTCCTTTTCTCCCACCTCCCTGTCCTCTCCTCATTCTTTGCTCTCGTCCTTCACTCAAGTGAGCAAGATTTATGAATTCCTGCCGGTGCCGCGTGCAGTACTCTTAGTCTATATCTTCTTCCTCTCGCTGCCACTTGTGTTGCTCTCATTTTTCTCTCTTAATCGGGTTGCTGTTGTCCTTTTCGGCACACAGTTACCAAATGTGGCCATGATATAGAGAAAAAAAAGATGACCCATGTTTTTCAAATTAATATATTTTTTTCCTGCATGATTTATTTATTTGTATGCTTGTCTCTTATCTCACACATGCAACCTCAGTCAGAACTGGCTTTAATGTCCAAGTATGTTGGGCTGGGTACTGTTACCAATACCGTGGTTTCAATACTGAATGATTCTTTTTTTTGATACCAAATCCATTTTAACTAAAAACAAATTACATTACACATTATGGTACAATTAGTCACTTAAAAGAAAGAAGCTGTTCAAGACCTGGTGGTTGAAAAAAATCAAAAAACAAACATTGAGCCCCGTGTCTGGACAGCCAGTCACCAGCATTATTCGATCCTGTTGCAGTCATGTTGTATGCTTAATGGCTCACTGATTTAACCCTTTCAATAGCAAATACCCCCAAAAACAGCGTTTCTCCTGGGATGACTGCTTTGGAGTGGCTCATGAGTCACTGATCTCTTAGCAAGGCTAATTTCCACAAGCTAATTACTGAAGAAGTACAGTAAATACACTTAACACTGACAAGACATTACAACACCGTGAACAACTGTGAGAGAGTTGAGTTATTGTGCTACATGAGTCTGACTGCACATCAACAGTGACTTCTGCGAAGTAGCTGAGCGAGTGTAGTGACAGGAAGCAGAAACAAGTGTGTAACTTCAAAATAAAGTCCTGAAAATAGACATCTGAACACAAAGAATTCACAACACAGGGAAACACAGCAAGGCATTTTTCGATACTCGATAGTATTGAAGAAATTTGGTCAATGCCATAAAAGTTCAGTACCCAGCCCTACACATACAGTCAGTTTAACTCCTGTGTTTGCATTGTTCCCAATGTACTTATACAGGAATAGAACAGACATAACAGCTAAGGAGGACAACAGTGCTAAACAATAAAGGTAAAGGCTAGACAGGATGCTTATGTACCCAAGGATTTGAGTAAAAAAGTCTGTATTTATAAATATGTATAAGAAGCACAAACAACAACAACATAAATAGAAAACCATACACAAGTCAAGTGTTTGTAAATTGCAAACATTACAAATAGTCCACAGGAAATAGATATTGAATGGACTTTGGATGATTATGTCATGTCTATGTACAGTATATACAGTGTGCAGGATTTATATTGACAGTGGCAGTGCACAATGATATGTACATGGTAGAAATAGCATGGTGCATTTTAACTGTAAAATTTCAAACAAAAAACACACAAACGCGCAAAACAAAACATGTCACCGTGACGACAACATAACACACACCAGTCAGCTTTTCTACATGATGTATTATCTCACTTTCTCAGTGTGGGTTGCACCAAAAACAGAAAAATGTCCGGTGAAGCTAAAAATAGGTTGTCACGGCAACAGAGCTGAGGTATTGTTGCCGTGGAGTTTTAGAATGGAAGAGGATGGTGTGTTAGTTGAAAGCCCAGGTGGGGGTGGGAGACAAATACACCTATTCCATCACTGCTCCCCTCACATCTCTGTATAATTGTTCAGTGCGAGCAATGAGATGGAAACACACTGCGGTGAGTGGAAAATGCAGGGCGGAGGAAGCACTTGTCTTGAGGCTGGCTGTGCCGGCGAGGTTAGACAGTAAAATATAAAACCCAATGTGTGTTACTGTGGTGGAAAAATCTATTTGTAATTATGGTTCAATCTCTCTCTCTCCTTCTCCTTTTCTCCTTCCAGCGATAGACTTATTATACGGTGGAATATATTGTTTTGTGTGTCAAGACTATATTTACGACAAAGACATGGAGCAGATTGCCAAAGAGGAACAGAGGAAAGCCTGGAAATTGCAAGGTATATCATTTTGTTTTCTGTCAGAAAACTTAATGCGGCTGTGGAAGCGAGGCCGCCTGATATCTCAGTGTCGTCATGTTTGTGTTTCTTTTTGCATCCACAGGCATAGGGGAGAAATACACGACGTGGGAGCCGACCAAGAGGGAGCTAGAATTATTACGACACAATCCAAAGCGGAGGAAAATCACTACGAACTGTACCATAGGTGCGCAATAAACTGCACTGTTCTGCACTGGGCTGCAAGAAAATATTGATATACTGTATCAGTTCTCAAATACACTGTATCACAATATCTTGATCAAAGCTGCAATGATTGATTATGAATCGATTATTAAATTGATTGACTATTTTGATAATCGATTAATCGTTTGACTTTTGAGAAAAAAAGTGAAAATTCTCTGATTTCAAATGTGAATATTTTCAGTTTTTTTTACTCTTTTATGACAATAAACTGAATAGCTTAAGGTTGTAGACAAAACAAGACATTTGAGGACATCATCTCGGGTTTCGGAAAACACTGATCAACATTTTTCACCTTCTTCTGACATTTTATGGACCAAACAACTAATTGATTGAGAAAATAATCAAAAGATTAATCAACAACGAAAATAAGTGATAGTTGCAGCCCTAGTTTTTATACATGCACATATAAATATATATATATATATATATATATCACCTTTAGGGTGGCAACTAATTATTATTTTCATTGTAGATTAATCTATCAATTATTTTCTCGCTTAATTGATTGTTGGTTCAGTCCGCAAAAGGTCAGAAAATGCAAAAAATGTTGATCGCTGATTGCAAAAGCCCAAGATGACGTCTGGTATTGTCTACAGCCCAAAGGTATTCAGTTCACTGTCATCGAGGAGTAAAGAAACAAGAACATTTTCACATTTAAGAAGCTGAAATGAGTGAATTTTGACTTTTTTTCTTTTAAAAATAATACTCAAACTGATTAATTAAATCATTGCAGCTGAAATCCCCTTGCATACACTGTATATATTGTGTTGTAACCCCTGTATCATGATATGTATTGTATAGCCAGATTCTTGCCCTACTAGACTGTTTGTGTGTGTGTGTGTGTGTGTGTGTGTGTGTGTGTGTGTGTGTGTGTGTGTGTGTGTGTGTGTGTGTGTGTGTGTGCGCTCTTCCTAACAATGTGTGTGTGTGTCTCTTCATGTGCCCATGGTGCAAGTGTACTTAGGGTCACTCTTGCATTTAAGTGTGATTCCCGAGGTCAACAGGACTGGGCAGCCCCACAGGCAGCACACTGTGAGAGGCAGAACACAGTGTTCCCTCTCTGATAGGGCCTGAATTGGTCTCTATGTTTTCCCTCTCCACTGTTTTCTCAGTGATCTGTTGCTTTGGTTTCTTCCTGCTATCTCTATTGTGTCTCTGATTTTGTACATGTACTTTTGCTGATTTCTATCTTTTTCTCTGCCTGCTGTCTCCTGCCATCCTTCACCCTCTTGTATCTTTAAAGAGCTTGGTCGACAGCCCTGATTGGACAGTAGACTGTGTGTCTTTATTTGTGTGTGTGCACACCAGGACCAGTCTGAAGTGTTAGTGCTCTTGCTGAGCGCTCTCTTCCAGAACCAAGCCTCGCTCAATTGGATTAGACCCAAGACCTCGCTGTGTCTCACCTGTTCTACTGGCCGTCACTGGAGGACTTGTAGCTTTTCTTTCTCACTCTAAATGAATCCATTCACAGCTTCGGGGTCTGCTCCAGGATACACATGATTTTGCTGGCAAACCAGACCCAACACCATATTGTTAACTTTCCAGACATGCATAAAAAAATAACTGAATCTGAAAGCGCCAATGGCTTTTATTTTTACACGTTTCCATACACGGCTGCAGCTACCAAATATTTACATTATCTATTAAGCTGCCTATGTTATTTCATATATTGTCTTATAAAATATCAGAAAATATTACATTTCTGAAGTCCAAGGTAACGTCCTCAGATGCTTGTTTTGTCTGACCAATAATAACCTAGGGGTGGTTATCATGAACCTGTACGAAACCAGTACCAGATCCTGACTGGTCGGTACTGAAATATCGATTCTGGACATACTGCTATCAGTATTATAGTATTATACATAATTAAAATCACTGAAAATGCAGCTAAATGGAAGAACTCAGGAAACAATTTAACTCATTTCTGCAAAAAAACAAAAAGTAATCATAACATGTCTATTTTTGCACCAATTAATCCTCACTACCACGTTGTCCTCACGCTTTTCTTCCTCTCTCTTCTTCTTGTCCTGCAGGTTTACGAGGGTTAATAAACCTGGGCAACACATGTTTCATGAACTGTATTGTTCAGGCCCTAACACACACACCACTGCTGCGAGACTTCTTCCTCTCTGACAGACACAAGTGCGAGATGCAATCAAACTCCTGTCTGGTGTGTGAGATGTCGCAGCTCTTTCAGGAGGTATGATGCACAGGTTTTTGCGTGTGTGAACTTGTTACATAGGTTGGTTTGATGACACAAAGAAAAGAAGAGCTTATAATTAACCTTCAGTTAGTTAGCTAGTGTTGCCTCAGGGTAAAAAGGTATCTATCTACATTTACTCTCACGCAATACAGCCTCAATTATAGTACAATACTTGAAAAAGGGAAAAGGAAACTAATAACTAATAAAATTATCTAAATAAAAATTTCCTCCTGCTTCTTTTTAACCAGCAAACATACTACTGACTATAACTTTGGCTGAGAAAATGTAGACACAGGCTTGTTTCATCTGATTTCAAGGAGACTCCGACCCAGTGGCAGGTATTAAGAAGTATTAAGGATTATAGAGAAATAGCCGGCCTTCTCGACAATGGTCTTGTTTGTTTATGTAGGTCTTATAGAGGCATCTATAATAAATCGAGGCTGTTTCATAACCAGTTCAAAACTTCTTGTACCAGCTTTAAGGTAAAGCACCCTTGAAATTATTTTCACTTAAGTCTATTTCAAGATGAAAAAAAAATTACAATTTTATTTGACCAACTACCATCATAATGAATACCATAAAGGGTTAAAAATGAGCCATAATTTGAGAGTGTTTCTTTTCCTCTAACAGCCATGTAATACAAAATGTTCTCTCGCAGTATAACCCACTGCAGAAGGCTGAGTCACTGTTGCGCTCTTTTGTCAAGTCCAAAGAAGAGAGGCAGAGAGGAGGGAAAAATCCTGCTTGAAAGGAATGTACAGAGCCACATACAAATGAATGAGCAGAACGCAGTAATTATACCTTTATTGAACCTGATCAGTCAATTTGAATTATGTTGCACAGCCATTTATAGCCTTTTAAATCCCAGCTCTTTGATACACAAGTTTAGCATTTTACATCTAACAAACTCATTGGCCCTGAATGTTATGTAATTTCTGCCTGGTCCGCTCCCACACTGCCTCGCTTTTTTTTTTTTTTTTCTTACACCCTCTCACTTCCCAGTATATGGGCCCACAGATGGCAAGTGGTGCTATAATGAGTTGAGTCATCACCCCCCCTCCACAACGCGCTCACGGTGCCCTGCCCTGTCTCCGCTTGCTGAACCATTTCAGCTACATAACACATGAAGGAGATAATCGCTCACCTCTGTCACCCGGGGAGGCAGACATTGATTGAGTATTCAGCTGTGTTTGAGACCAAAAATTCAGGGTCAGTCATGCGAGAAAGATTAATTTAAACACCCCCTAACACGCACACAGTATCACTCCTCTACGCCTTATTCCCAACTCTCTAATTTTATTGCTTACTTCCTTCCCCCAACCTTCATTCCTTTTTCAACCTACCTCCATATCGTCATCAAAAGCTGTCTTCTGACTCTGCACATACACACACATGCACACACATACACATGCATGCAGCTTTTTGGATGTGAAGGTGAGAGGCGCGGCCCGCTTTGATCATCACTCTCCCTCCTCTTTCCCCCCGTTTCCTCCTCCTCTTGTAGCTTCTTTCGTTTGTCAGCCACCTCCAAACTGCCGAAAAGAAGCAGAGTTTGTAAGATTCAAGAGACGTCAGCGCGGCATGTTTTTCCCTCTCACAGCTCAATCAGATTTCAGAGAGAGCTGTGGAAAATAAAGTGAGGCGTGCGCGACGTCTGTGTGTCGAGAAATGAGAACCCCCTCTCTGGCATTAATGAGCTCCGGTTGAAACTACATTGTAGATGTTTTGCCCCCCTGCCACCTCCTCCGCTCAGCTCTGTTACTTTCTTACCGGCGTCTCCTGACCCTGACCTGGATTGTCACTCACTCAAATCCCCATGGCAACCGAAAGACTCTGCAACACTTCACAGATGGATGTTTTTGCTCCAAACGCTCCGGTTTTCCAGCCACTTTGTCTTCTCCACCGTGTGGCTCACACCTCTCCTCTCTACGGATGTGTCGTCATTTGGGCTGGTTCTGTTAGATGACATGTGGCGGGATTCATTCATATCTGATAAAAGAGTCAGAAAATCACCTCGAATGAACATTTGTGTCACGTTTCAGCAATGAGTTATAGATGACAGTGAGCAATGTGGCCATGAGACTTGCAAAGAGGCGATAGAATATAATGCACCCAGTAACACCTGGAAAAATAGGCTAACCGTCCTCTCCTCTTCACCCCCCACCAACATCTCTCCCATCTTTCTTCCTCTCAGTTCTACTCGGGCCACCGGTCGCCCCACATTCCCTTCAGGCTGCTGCACCTGGTGTGGACTCATGCACGTCACCTCGCAGGCTACGAGCAGCAAGACGCCCACGAGTTCCTCATCGCAGCGCTCGATGTACTACACAGGCACTGCAAAGGGGACACCATCAGTAAGCTACATAACTGATGATTGTTTTCATTAACAATAAATCTGCAGATTATTTTCAGGATTAATTGTTTAGTCCAGGCCCATTCAACTGGTGGCACATGGGCCAAATCAGGCCCTTTGATTTATGAATATGAAAAAAAGTATATCATAGTGGTTTTATTTGAATAACCTACTAACATTCTTAAGTTTATGCTTATTTTATAAGGCTAATTAACCCATTCATTGCTTATATCTGTCCAAAACAGAGACAGTTATTTTATTAAGAAGTTTTAACTTTTTAAAAGAAGCTTAATGCAACCTTGTTTTTTATTAAATAAACAAACTACTTCTGATCTAGGATTATAAAGGTGCATTGTTTTTTTCCTGTATACTGACAAAATGTTTCTGTTCCAATTGTAAACAATAATGAAGTCAAGAAAAAAAATAAAAAGGTGCATTGTTTTACACATTTAAATTCCTAACATTACAGGTCACACAGAAAATGTAAACATCTGGCTCCTTGGCATTTTACTTAATCCAGCCCATCTTAAATAATAATAATAGTAATAATAATAATAATAATTTAATTAACTAATTTAATTAATTTATTAGGCCTGGTTTAGTCAATAAAACTTAAGAAATATGAGAATTTGCCAAAGTGACAAGTTCAGATTGCTTTTTTTGTCCAACCAGCAGTTCAAAGACTCTTAATTTACTTTCATAGATGACAAAGAAAAGCAGCAAATTCTTACATTTAAGTCTTAGTGGAGCATGTCAATGTGTCCTCAATCCACACAGAACTTTATACTACCACTATATTTATTCCTAAAAGGGAATTAACATCAAGTCTATCAACTTACAGATATTTACCTTGGCAGACATTACAGGACAGTCTGTTTGTCAAATTAGTTGTTTTTACCGCTTATCTTTGATTCATACTTAATCCTACTTGGGAACGATATTCTCAGTCTGTTTTTTTGGTTTGAACATTAAACAAGTGTATTATTGCACAGAAGACAGAACAACAATAATGAAGATAAAACATATAGAGTAGTAGAATAAATTGTGACATATATGCACATACAAGATAAAACAAGTGTGTGTCCACAGGTTGTTTCTCCTCTTTCTTCCTACCTGAATGGCTGCAAGTGACGATAAAGCACACACTTTTAAATCTACCTTATTAGTGTTTTAAGATGGCTGATTACTGTTTTGTCTCGTCTTTACTCGTCAGGGCATAATCTTTTTAAAATTTTTGTTGTCAATATTTTTTTTATTTACGTTTACGTCACAACTTAGTCATAAAATAAAAGGCCGTAAACAAATGCATATCATCAAGATTTGAAGGGTTTATGATAGATTTTTTGTATGTGTGTTCTTGAATGTTTTCTGTCGGGCCAGGATTGCAGCTTGTTCAAGTTGAACTGAATGGGGAGACACAACAAAAAGCAGTGTCAGTTGAGAGTTTGACTGCCACTGTGCCACCTACTGTCTCTGATCCCACAATGTGGAATTATGCCTTAGATCTACCCACAGAGCACAGTTTCTTATTTCACTGGTAACACACCAAAGGAGACTGACAATGGTGTGTACCAAGAGGACAGCAAGCAAGCATTGTGAGAAATGTCAATAGAACCTGCTGCACTCCGATGACGGCTGACTCGCCCGCAGACCCTGCAGTAAGGCTTGCTTCGATTGTTATAGATAGCTAGCTACAGAGAATCCAGAGAGTTGTGAAGTGGATGCGAGGCGCCGCTGCAGGGGAATGGTTAAGTGAGAAAGAGGGCCAGACAGAGTCCTTCAGAGGTGCTAAAGAGGTTGTTGGTGTTATCTGTGTGTGTATTTATACTTTCTGCTCTGTGTGGTCCGCAGGAGACGACAATGGGAAGAAGGCCAACAATCCAAACCACTGTAACTGCATCATTGACCAAATCTTCACTGGGGGCCTGCAATCAGACGTTACCTGTCAAGTTTGCCAGTAAGTTTGTGTGTCTGACTTTTAAAAGTGTAGAGAAGGAAAGGAAAATAATGCCCTGCTCCCTCTTTTCCTGCATTTACCTATTCATCCATCATTCATCTATCCTCCTCTGTCCTCCAATGGTCGCATCTCACTGCGGGGTTGATCGATGTGGACACCACCCGTCCTCCTGGAGTGGCTGAACTACTAGTTGTGTCCTCTTCACTGCTCTTATTTAAAGGCTTGGTCCCTGCAGAGCTGCTGTAAGGGGGGTTGTCTAGACAGCAGCACAACCCAAGCATTGCCTGCCTGCCCCCTAGAGCTGTCCTGTCACATTAACACCAGCATGCTGCACTGAACTGCAAAGCACCTCGCCCAGACGAGCAGGCAAGCTGATCCTGGCTCAGTGCAAAGTTACCTGCCTCAACAGTGAAAAGAGAGCCTGCTGATGTAGAGCTGGTGATGCTGCATTCTGCTGCATTCTGCCATAAATTGAACCCCTTTGTAATTTTTACAAATCTCCTTCTAATTTCTGATTACTTAATTACTTATGGCTAAAGGCTTAAGCGACAGAAAATGAATCCCTCAAGGCTTTGTGAACACAAGTGGTACCATATGGGTACCATATTAATTCAGGGTTGCTCTTTCACCCTCATAAATGTGTGCATTCTTGCCTTAAAGGGACAGTTTACCCCAAAATTAAAGTACATATTTGTCCTCTGGCCTGTAGTGCCATTTATTCATCTAGATTGTTTTGGTGTGAGTTCTGGAGATATCTGGTGTAGATACATCTGCCTTCTCTCATATAATGAGCTGGGACTAGATGGCACTCAGCTTGTGGTACTCCAAACGCCCAAACCATATATTTAAATAACTTAACAGCAATGTCTCTTTCCACATATCATGACCTGGCTACTTAAGATAACCTGCAGACCTTGTTGTGAGCTGTTTTAGATGCAAACTAATTTCTTTCTGCAGGAGAATCTACCAGAACTACATTCTTTTTACTATGAGGAATGTATTTCCTTTATGAAACTGCTCACAACAAGGTCTGTGGACTAACCAGGTCATGATTTCTGGGAAGAGACACTTGTTTTGAATTATTTAAATGTTTGGTTTGGGTTTTTTTTTTTTTTGGCACTCTGAGTAACAGTCAGGTTGATGTTTAGTCCCATTATATTTGAGAGAAGGCAGGCATCTCTATAACTGATATCTCCAAAACGTGGCAACTCACAGCAGAACTCTGTAGAAGGATAAATAGCACTACTTTTTTTTTTTTTTACAATTCCTAAATAAATTTTTGAATTGCTATGAATTGTTTGTTTTTCTTTTTATAATTAACTAATGCTTGACCCTCCACACTCACCAGCTACAGCAAGCAAACAAAAGGTCAAAACTCACATTTGTGCTACGTGCAGTTGTCATATCATATTGTCATATTTAACCATTTATTATTCTCATGGCGCTAGTTTGCTGAGCAGGAGCGACTAACTATAGCAGTTTACTTCAAAAAGTGTTTTATTTACTAATTTTACATGCAATACACCAATGATGCTGCTGAAGTCAAACATGGACTGACTGACGTAATGCATGATATACAGTCTGTAGAGGTGTTTCTTTCAACTTTTTCTCATGGTGTTGTGTTAAAAGAGCAAACACAAATAGCAGGAAATCACAATATCAAATCACAAAACTTTGCAATACATGTACAGTCGTCATCGAATTGTCGCCAAAGTATCATGATAATGTCGAATTAGGAGATGAGTGAATCATCCCAGCCCTGCTTAATAGCCACCTGCTGATACTGTTGGGTATTGTAGCACAACATCCCATCTAATCAACAGTGATGATGTGTGGCAACCCATCCTCCCCTGCGTGCATACATTTGCGTATACTACGTGCATTCTTCACTTGAAGCCTCCATTTTTCCCGGGCCGCAGTCCATCACAGTCACCGGGCTCTAATAATACAAATTCCTTATGTAAAGCCAATTTTCTCTGATGTAACACTTCATTGAATTGCAAATGGACCTGGAAGAACAGTGCATTATGCACATGCACACACTCAATCTTCTAGCAGGCTTAAACAAAAACATGATCAGAATCTACAGAGGCTGTGTGGATCCAAGCTTATGTATTTCCACTGATGTCATCATCCTTTCATCATGACCTGCAAATAAAGTGACACACAAACTTACACACAACCCCGCGCTGTTTGTTAAACGTCATAATCGAACTTCCTTCTCTTGCTCTTTTTATTTTTCTCTAGTGGGGTTTCCACGACGATAGATCCATTCTGGGACATCAGTCTGGATCTTCCCGGCTCATCCACGCCTTTCTGGCCCCTCAGCCCTGGAGGGGATGGCAGCACAGTGAACGGAGAGAGCCACCTGTCAGGGTCCACCACGCTCACAGACTGCCTACGCAGGTACAGCTTCGATCTCAGCTGACACCACACGGGTTGTCTTTTATCTGCTTTAGGTTTTTTTTTTTCTCTTTGTGTTTTTTTCACATGTATCTAAACCAACTAACTCATCTGGGAAGTAAAATATTTAGTAGCACTAAATCAAAGGCGCTTTCTGTAAAAAAAACCTGCTATTGATGTAAAGTAACTGGGTAGAGCTGCGACTAAGGATTATCTCATCATCAATTAATCTGTCAATTATTTTCTTGATCAATTAATAAATTCTTTGACCTATAAAATGTTAGAAAATGGTGAAATATGTTGATCACTGTTTCCCAAAGCCCAAGATTATGTCCTCAAATATCTTGTTTTGTCCACAACCCAATAGAGGCCATAGAGGACCATAGAAACCAGAAATCTTTCACATTTGAAAGGCTAAAATCCATAAATTGAAATATTACTGTATTTTATATATACAAAATGTAATTTAATAGTTGTTTAATAATCAGTGTATCATTGCTGCTCTAGTACTATCTATGTTCATGTACTGAAGCTTAATAACACTCAGTGTTACAACTTAGTCAGATTAAAAATGAATCACTCTCATAACCACAATGATTAATCAATTACTAATGAATTATTAAATTAATCTCCAACAATTTTGATAATTCATTAAGTGGTTTGAAGCTACTACAAGGATCCTTCATGTTTTGTTGATTTTGAAGGCCCCTGTGGACGTAAGTGGTTGTTTTCACTTGAATAACAACAAAATAAAACGTTGAAAATAAAATTCTAAATAAAAATCTCCTCTTGCTTTTTTTTGTAACTGGCTAATGTATTACTCACTGTGACTTTGTCTGGGAAAATGTAAACACTGGCTCGTTTCATCTGATGTCATGGAGACTCGCCCCAGTGGCAGGAATAAAGAATAGCGTTACAGAAATAGACACTCTTGTTGCTGATAGTCTCAATTTAATATTGTTGCCTCTATATAATCTACATAAGCAAACAAGACCGTGTCATAACCAGTAAAAAACTCATCGTGGCAGCTTTAAAAATGAATCTCTTTCATAACATTTGGAAGATATACTGTCTTATTTTCCTCTCTTTCCTCCACTTCTCAAAATTCATGGAGATTGATTAGAGCTGCAAAGATTAATTGATTATTGTGTGCGACAATAAATTAATTGCCAACTATTTTGATCATCAATTATTCAATTTATTTATTTATTTTTTATTTTATTTATTTATTTATTTATTTTTGTGAAAGCAAAGGTAAAATTCTCTGATAGCAGCTTCTTAAATGTGAATGTTTTCTGGTTTCTTTACTCCTTTCATGTCCAAAAAGGAGCAGAAAGAAGCAACATGCGTGTCTAGTCCTACCCCTATTATTTACTCATCGATCAATAATCAGTCGATTACATGAACCCACTCGCCTCTCCAGCGTCCATCGCCACAATGCCACAATGTTCACCCTCTTCAAACATAATCAACAATACTCCATGATCAAAAGAAAACCAATAACAACATCAACCTTAACATGCTTTACTTTCCCCTTCATCATTTCTGTTTTTAGCAAAAATAATTTCTTTGTACGTCATTTTTAACTGATATTTGCATTTAGTTTGATTTCTTCCTCCTGTTGACTTCACATATTCACTTGACAAATTGATGTGCACATACTTTTAAGATTGGTGCAAACACAATGTTGTTTCAGACTGACTTTCCCTCTTAAGTTAGACCCGTCATAAAACATTTTCAAGATAATAATTAACAAATGAACCATCATGACAGCAATCACTAGTTTCAGTCATCTCCACTTGTAGTCAAACACATTTCATTCATCCTCCCACTTGTATGAGGGGTCACGTATGGCGTCTGTTCGGGCACAACAACCCTTTTATCCCCTGGATCTTGTCTTCAGCCCTCACCAGGTTGGCAGAGCAGGTGTGACCTCTCATATCTCCTCTATGCCTCTTCATTCTTGCAATTTCTTTTCCCTCTCCCCCTTATCTTATTTCATTCCCTCCCCTCTCCACCTAATTCCTTTTCCCCCGTGCCCTCACTCTCTACCTCTCGCATTCGTCTCATCCTCCCCCTCTCTTTCTCTCGCCTCCTTTTCCCTCTGACTTTTTTTTCTTTTACACTGCAGCTCCTCACACACCCCAGTTGCTGCAGCAAGTCTCTTAAAGGTACAGAACTGGTTGGTGCTGTTGCCGTGGTGATAGAGGCGTTGGCAATACCAGCAGGGCTCTGGGCTGGGTGGGCTGACGTACAGAGTGGCTGCACCAAAAGTCTGCAGGCAGGCTTGATGCCACAGATGTAGGACTAGAAGTAGGTGTAGTAGGGGTGAAAAAGGCGAGATTTAAAAAAATATATGTATAACCATAATACTCTTCTTCCTCTTTTTCCCTGTTTTCACTTCCTGTTTGCTCACATGTCCTCTTCTCTAACACACACACACATACTCTCCTCTTCTCTTTTATTCCTACCCTCTTGCTGCAGGTTTACGCGGCCCGAGCATCTGGGAAGCAGTGCCAAAATCAAGTGCGGCGGTTGCCATAGTTACCAGGAGTCCACCAAACAGCTGACAATGAAGAAGCTCCCTATCGTAGCATGTTTCCATCTCAAAGTGAGTCAGCCAGAGACGATGCACTGCCAATTATCGCTTGTTTCATTATCTGCCACATCTTGATTATTTTAAGGGTGCATGGAGCTTTATGTCATTCACACGTCTAATTCTGTCAATCGTTACTCCGAAACAGTGGATGCAGTAGCGTCTTAACAGGGCTGTGTGACGTGGCTTTAACGATCTTCCAAATATATAAATTTAATTTTAAGAATTTAATTGATGTTATTTTAAAGGAGCAATATGTAACAATCACACATACAAAAATTAGTACTGCAATCCAAATATTGAGTTGGAGCCATAAACAATATATTAAATAGGTTGTGATCCCCTTAATATGTGATCTATGGTTGAAGCAAGTTGATTTTCCTGACCTGCTCCTCCCCAGACTCAAGGAAGCTTAGGCGGGCTGCAGGAACACTGTAGGAGTGCAAGATGAGCGCCACATCATAAATTGACAATAACAAGCAAGGGCGAGTCCTGCACTGTAAATTGTTTATAGCTGTCAACTGTCTGTCAATGTAAAGCAAAGCCCACTGCTCTGAAAACAGAGTTTGAGTTCAGTGACTGCCAAACTCCATTAACATATTGCTCAATTTAACAGTTATAAACATCTACTCCTTCTAAAAGATTATTAATGATTTCTGACGACTCATAAACAGACACTCGCTCATTTGGTGAACATTCAGCATTAATTTGAACTCTAATAAAAGCAAAATAGGAGAACAGTAACAGTCATTCCGGCCCGGAATGGAAATATCAAAGGACACCACAGCTGTAGTGTTAACTTGGCATGTTTCCTTGATTTCTGATGACATATCCTGGTCATTTTATGATTTATTTTAGTAAATATAATACAGACTTCTCCATAAATAAGTGAATCCTTATGGATTGCACTATTTATTATATTTATCCTGCGTGTATGCAGCCTATCATCTGACGGAAGCAAAGTTCAGATGTTGCAGTGACTTTGCTGTCTGGTACATTCCTTGTGCGTAGGTGTGTGTATAATTCGATTCAGTCGTTGGTGCATTACCTCCTGCTGTATAGCCCTTTCACACAGCGTCCCGGGACACCGCCGTACAGTCCTCCACTGTCTTATGTTTTATTTATCATAACAGTAGTGGAGGCCCATAATGTATTTATGATATTCATGGGAACAAGCTGCAAGAAGATTGTCTTAGATCAATCTGAGCCTGTTATTATCTCGTTATGAATGCGTAAACGTGTGACAGCCAGTGTGGAAAACATGCATTTTAACTTTTCACTTGCTGTGTTGTGTTTTGTATGTTGTAATGATGACGCCTGTTATTTCTAAATGTGTGTCCTCTCCCCTCCCCCCACTCTCTGTCTCTCTTGCCATTTTTCTGCCCCCCCCCCCCCCCCCCCCCCCCCCCCCCCCC
>JAJHUR010072377.1:0-13617 GCA_027495735.1 Lutjanus campechanus | reverse complement strand
CATTAAAAAAAAAAAAAAACACCCCCCCCCCCCCCCCCCCCAAAAAAAAAAAAAAAAAAAAATCACTTAATTACAATAATTTGATTTGAATAGTTAGTAATAGTAATTTCACCGCTGCATTCAGGATTGTGTGCAATGCAGGTATGTGAACACAATACAGACAAAAATAAATAAGGAAAGAAAGAAAAGTAATTTATACATGTTCAGTGAGTCACACATTAGAAATTGTTTTCATTCTACATTCAACATGTTGCACATATTTACAGTATTTAGCAGCAGACAACATTTGCTAAAATACTACACATGGCAAGCTAAATTTCATACTTTTGTAATTTTGTATGTGTGATTTGTAATGACTTGTAATTATTTTTGCTGTCATTTTACAATTATTTAACACAAACCATACATTTAAAAAAAAACTTTTTATATAAATATTTCAATTGAAAGCATTATCTTTTCATAAAGAGATGCATTCCACAACATTGCACCGAAAGAATAGATGCTCTATGTCACTTATTACTCGCTTTATTTAGTTTCAACACAAATATACACAACCTTTGTTTGCCCCATATCAAGCAATATAAGTATTTATGTTGTTTCAGTATAAATGAACGGAGCAGAAACATACATAATGCAAACTTCCTTCAGAAACAGTAACACCTTTAACAACTGTGGTGAAGTTTTCCACATTTGAGCAATTCAAATACAGCTCATCATAAAAACCACACTTAACTAAAACACATGTGGAACAAATACCAAATAGAAAATCCGCAATATAATCCTAACAAAAGCAGCTATAAAAACAAATCTGTAAATAAACTGTAAGCATTGTTGTTACAAAAGTCTCTGCCAAAATAATAATTACTACAACAACAACAGCTGGATGATATTGTACAACATCTGTATGTCCAGTCTGTTATAACAATGATGCTGCGTTCTCTAAAATCTGCTGTTATGATACAGTAAGCAAGGCGATCGGGTTGGAGTTACCTTTTGTTCTGCACACTTACACAAACGATACAATTTAACCAGGTTTAATGGAACTGAGGTGTTTGATTTCACGGCTCGATGGATGGTGGTCTGCCTGCTTCAAGCATCTGAGCAATGTCTACATTCATAATCCATGTCCAGAGCTATCTCTCTTTTGTTATTATGCTAATTAATGTAACCATGGGACCACCACTCTTGGTCACTGTTGCTATGGAAATATAGGACACTAGAGGTGTGTCATGTGTCTCGTTACAGTCCAGGTAACAAATTCTGCGAGACTGCAGAGACAGAGATTGGATCTGGAATTTGATTAGTCATGGCTGGAGGTTCACAACGTGTTTATGTGCATGTGTATGAAGAGGTTATATGCACCTTTTCAAAACAACATGCTTAGAGTGGTTTATATGTGTTGAATATTTAAATATCAATACATATTTTACTTCACATTAGCTGAGATCACTGCAACACACACACACACACACACACACACACACACACACACACACACACACACACACACACACACACAGAGGATTCTGTGCACATTAATCACAGTCTGTCAGTCGCCTTAGTGTATGTGAGGGAACCTGCACATGTAAGGTTCAGGTTTATCACCTCGTATAGATAATAATCTGACGACAGCGACAGACCGGGAGTCACAGGATGTCAGGGTGGACTGCGGACTCCTGGAGCAGCACAGTGGTGATGATAAAGGAACACCAGAGCCCCTTGAGGATAAGTGTTCTAGCCCTTCACAAATCCACGTCTCACAGATATCCAGAGACATAAACAACACTTGAAACATGGCCTCCCAAATGCCACAGAATATGAGAGGAGGACGGGTCATCATCAGCATACGAAGTGTTTACAAGTAGCCTAGAGAGAACAAGCTAAGCCCCTTATAACAAGTCAAAGACAACAGACAAACAGAGGAGGAACTAAAAAGACACAAGAGACGGTTACAGAAATCAGTGTTTTCTGTAATAAAACACAGTACAATTACAATAAAATGAGAATGTGTTGAGAATAAAAGCACTTAAAGGGAAAATTCTGCACTTTTCATGCAAATGTCCAGTCTGTGTTGTGGTCACCTGACCCTCCCTAAGTCTCGCCCCCTTTGGAACCTCGATCGACTTTCTTCTTTCCTGTTTCCTGTCATTTTTACAGATTGCCAAGCAACAACTTTTAACCATCTTCAAAATTTGCTTTTCTTTTTTAACATGAACGAGCCAACCACATACAGTAGCATGTTTAAGAACAAGGAACAAGACACTCAAAAGTTGACAGAGTTTCCGCCAGTGGATGCATTATAAAAAACTGTATACAACCTTGAAGGTGGGCAACCGTTCATTCCTGTGAGAGCTGCTCAGTCACACATGAAGACATGAAGCCAACTGAGATAAAATGATTTAATTGGGTGACTCTTCTAGACTTTCCAAATGTTATTGGACCGGATGGATCAAATTCTGATAGTGAAACACATTATTTTGCAGGGAGTGTGGTGTGCTGCTAATTGTAATTTCACAATGTAAGTTTATAGACAAAAAATCTGCTTGGGCCATAGAGCATCACTTGATACTGTCGTCACACGGTTTGGAAACCATTGTCAAATTGGCTTCAAAGCCCAGTGGTCTTCCTGGGGGCTTGGTTACACTGGGTGCCGGCTTGCTCAATTGTTACTGGAGCACAGAGCAAAAAGGGTAAAATGTAGCGATAAAAAATCGTCATGCTATATTTACCAAGAAAGCTGCGTTCTGAGTTTTCCTGTTTGCAGAGCCATGATGTGCCAACATGTGCCAGGATGCATTACACCATGCTTCCTTGTTTTACCACCATCAGTGACGTCAGTGGATGCAGGAAGAACAACTTATTTTATAGTGTGAGAACTCAACTGACTACATTTACCATCAACACTGAATGGACATCCACATGAAAAGTGCCAAATTTGGATCCCAGTGCACTACTTCCAGGATAGTGACCCATCTGCTTCTTATAACTCGAATTGTGGTCAGTCATCAGGTGGACTGTGACCTCTGACACACACCACAGTCCTGTAGAGAAATAATAATTTATCTGAGCAGGTTTTATGCTCTCAGATGACATAAAAACATGAAGCCGACCCACTGCTCGGCCTTCATACTGAATAATTTAGAATCATGCAGTCTGGCATTTCTGAAAAAAGCAGCTATTGTAAAAACATTAGTACATGATATACATAAATAATGGTAAGCCATGACAAAGAACCATTCCAAACAGAAATTCAGTCCAGCAGAAACAGGCATACAGTGACATTACTTTATATAACACTATACAACATTGTAGTAATATTTCTATACATCTTAGCAGCACTTTGGTTAGAGGCGGGCTCGGTATATCCACCAAACCAGTACCATTAATGTCATATAAATTATGCATGTAGCTATATCGAAGCAGCAAGTAACACAGTACGAAATATCTGCCCACTGACTGAACACTGTTATTCACATTTACATTTATGATACATTTATATCATAAGTAAAACTGGTCACACGTTAAAGTAAACAGTTGTACTAAAGCAGTGCTTCTCAACCCTGGTCCTTAAGTACCCCTGCCCTGCATGTTTTAGAGGTTTCCCTGCTCCAACACACCTGATTCAAATGATCAGCTCATCATCAAGCCTCCACAGAAGCCTGATAATGAGCTGATCATTTGAATCAGGTGTGTTGGAGCAGAGAAACACCTAAGGCCCCGTTTACACGTACACGGTTATTTTTAGAAACGGAGAAATATCCCTTCGTTTACACGCAAACGGAGAATTCGCCTCTGAAAACGATGCTTTTTAAAAACTCCGGCTAGAGTGGAGATCTTGGAAAACTCCGGTTGCACGTTTGCATGTAAACGGAGCAAAACGGAGAAAACGCTGGCAGTAGACGTCACAGTATGCGACAGAACTCGCACTCGCGTCAAAAGTGCGACCTATGTTTACATGTTGCTATGGTGATCATGGATTCGCAGCAGACATACACGGGTTCGTGTAAACGCAAAGTTTTCTGTAAACGGATACGTGTGCACGGAATTTAAAACATGCAGGGCAGGGGTACTTGAGGACCAGGGTTGAGAAACACTGTACTAAAGAACACAAGAGACAATTCATTACCTTCTGTGTTTGAAAAAAAAAAATCACTTATTCACAAGTCAGATTTAGAGTTTCAAAACTAAATAAGACTAAATATAAAATCCTCTGACTTTTTAAACAGTCTCTTTGCCTGTTTCTGTACAGTTATTTACAGTCCAACCAGCCTCCAGATGAAGTAAACCTTAACACAGAAATAGAGGAATAGTACGACTGGCAGTTTTCACAACAGTGTCTTGTTTTATAGCATATGAGCATACTGTTATGTTGTTATTTTTACACAATACCAGACTATGGACGCTTGGCACAGGCCCTCTGCTGTAAACTGTCTATAATCCTGGGTCTCCAGGAAAAATTCATGTCACCCAGGGGACCATCTGCAAGTGGGCGTTGGTGTCCCTTTTACCTTATCTCAGAGTCAATACACTGAGAGCAAACAGTCTAACAGATTTCATTTTCATCGACAGCATAGAGCATACAGTTGTATGAACTTCTGGTTATGTTACAATGGATTTGTTTACAGTCAGGGAAACCAAAATGAGTGAAAGGCAAATAGCAGAACAGTGCAGTCGCATGTTTGTAACTTTAATCTCTGTTGCTGTTTTGTCCTTAACAAGAGACATGGTCATCTGTGAACTCTTTGTTTATTATGTCCTCTCCCTCTCTGATCCGTGACCTTACAGATGTTGATAGGAGCTGACTTTTATTAGTTTCAGAGAGACGTCTGTCCGTCTGAGTGAGTCCCATCGTCTTTCTCTCAGATGCTGGTTTGCAGGTCTCCGTTCAGCAGAGTACTTTGGGTCTCTGTGGGGTCATTCATCATGCGAGACTTGTCCTGTCGGCTATCACTGCGCTCAGCCTCATCCAGCCCGCCCACCTTCTTAAGACATAAAACATTCTGAAAACTCTTCTTGAAGTTCTCCGACAGGAAGGCGTAGAGGATGGGGTTGGCGCAGCTGTTGGCGTATCCAAGAACCACCACAAAGGCAAAAGTGCTCCTCAGGATGGGAGTGGTGCTGATGGTTCCCGTCACCGAGGTGACGTTGAAGACGTAGAAAGGCAGCCAGCAGAAGACAAACACTGCCACCACAATGGACACCATCCGAGTCACCTTCCTTTCTGAGCGCTTCCTCTTGGAGGAGCCCACGCGGATGCCTGAGGACTTCACCTTGATGATGATGAACAAGTAGCAGAGGCAGATGACCATGAGGGGCAGGAAGAAGCCCAGGATGAAGGTGTAGAACATGAACGCTGTGTAGTAGGTCTCTTGAGGCTCAGGCCACACAATCGTGCAGAAGCAGCCGTCGTGCTTTGTGATGATGCCGCTGTAGATAACGATGGGCAGGTTAACCATCAGCGACACCCCCCACACTGCTATGTTAATAGTTTTGGCCATGCGCGGCTTGCGCCACTTTGTGGACTTGATAGGATGCACCACAGCCAGGTAGCGGTCGATGCTCATGACCATCAGGCAGAAGATGGATGTGAACTGGTTCAGGGAGTCAACGGTCATCACCACCCTGCAGAGCACAGGACCAAATGGCCAGTGGACCAGCGCCAGCTGGATGGCGATGAAGGGCAGACCCAGCATGAAGAGCACATCAGCCACTGCCAGGTTGAGGATGTAGATGTTGGTGACTGTCTTCATCTTGGCGTAGCGCAGGATGACATAGATGACGAGGGCGTTTCCGCAGAGCCCCACAGTGCAAACCAGAAAGTACATGCAGGTGATGACCACCGTGCTGGTTCTGTTGAAGCTGTGGTCAGTGTAGTTTCCACGGAGGTCGGACTCATTGCCCTGCACGAAGCTGTCATACATGAGATGCTCCGACAGGTTTGGGGGGGATGATGGGAAGATCCAGGAGTCCATGATACCTCACTGTCTCACAGGGATTATGGCATCTCACCTGCACACATCAAAATTTGCATTAGTAACAGTGTAAAATATTTTAACATTTAGCATTAAGCAATTGCCTTAAACCCCAAACTACCAAGGACCTCATAAACTTATGGTTAAGAAACTTAAAGAGGATACTAAAAGAAAATACCAATCCCAGCCTGTTCACCATGCTGCTGTCTGGCAAGAGATACAGAAGTATCCACTGCCAGACCACCAGGATTGAGAACAACCTCTTTCCTTAGACTCTGAGACTCCTCAATTGATCTTCAGTGCCCCACCATGAATGAAAGTTTTATTTAATGACTTATTATTTATTTAAAGATGAAAAGGGAAGACTACAAGGGAAGCAGCGGGCCCCATCCATGTGTTTGCCTGTGGCCCCAAAATGACTAAATCCTCCCCTGTATTTACAGTACAGACAGCTGCAGTCTTGCTGACAGAGAATAAAAAAGCAATTCCATTTGATATGGATTGGGGTATTGATTTCACACGTCCCAGAAGAATGAAAGTGAAATCCATAGTCATCATCTTCATCGGATATTGAATGTAATTATTCCTCCTTCCACTATTCAGACCACTTGCTGATGGATGTTAGCCAATTGAACCAATTGATCTGGGTGTAATGAATGGCTATCACATGGCATTTTTGCACAGCAGCACTGAACACATGAGTGATGAGACACAATACAATAATCTCTTTGACGTCATAAATCCATGTTATCGGTCAGAAGAAAAGCTTTTTTTCAGCGCTTTTCGATGTTACAGTATGTTTACTTTTGTCTTTTTGAAAAAGGACAATGTACCTTTTCTAATTACCCTCAGAGGATTTTGTAGATTTTGTATCTGAATCCTCTTTCTTGAGAACAGAGCAGATTGATAGCATGCGCGAAGAAGAGCACCTCAGGGTCCTAAGCAGTGCTTTCTGAGGCAGAGACATTCCTTGTGTGTTTACTCGGTCAGGCTCTGGTACCAGGGGAAATCACTTTGCACACCCTGTAGTCATAAGCTCTCCCTGGAGAAACTGCTTGCCCTTCACTTGATCAGCTGCGACGGGTTGTACTGAATTCTCCGCTGACACATTTCTTCAATTTATTAGGGGGTGTGCATGGATGTAAATTAATCCCAGCCTAAGTAATTGAACAAGGGGAATCACTGTACTGCCAATAGCCTCGCACACACAGTCAGATTGAAGTGCTTGTTGTTGGCGATGCACAGGAGGCAAACATGGTCTGACGACTTAGTTTGGTGCCAATAACATGAGAGGGTTTTATGATGCCAGTTTATCATTGTCACCATGACAGTAGGATAGGGTGGACTGACACAGCCTGGATTCTTATTTTTGGTGAATGTTTGTGACACTGACATATCTTTATGTCGGTGGTTCGAGCTCAGTGAAAACATGATGTGTTTGTCCATAAATGTGCATTGTCTGAGTCAGATGGATGGACAGAATATTGTGTAATATGAGAGCCAATTGAAAGAAACATAATGTGTTTGTTACATAAGTTAAGCATATGATATTCCTACAGAAACAGACCACCAAAATAAAACACAATGTCTTTTTGAATCACTCAATAGATGGAATTTATCACAAATCACAGATCACTGAGTGATATTTTGTCTGTATTATAAAACATTCTTTTGTGAAGTGCTGTATTTGAGGCTTTGTGCACACTGTGCAACAGGTACCTTTCTATAAAAACCAGCCCACACCCACCTCAGCCAAAAGAAAGTGAAAATGTGGTTTGCCACTAGAACAAACTGTGAAATATGATTCTAATAAAGTGTCTGCTTTAAGTTTTTTCATGTGGCATTTTTCTACTTCACTGGTCAAGGCCATGAATTCTGCTCTAACTTTTGCTTTTAGTGGCCAATAGGTAGGAGGTGGATACTCAGCTGAATGAATTATTACATGCTTTAAGTTAATCATGCAAATACAGTCTCTAAGGTCAAGTCAGGAATTTAATTTACAATGCAAGCAAACTCTGCAGAATGAGGGTTTTGTGGTTTGAAATCACTTCAATATCAGTGCAAGACCCTCACTATTTCATAAATAACAGTAAATCTGTAGGCTGGGAAACAGACATACTGCAGTAAAAACTGAATTCAGAGGTTACAAACATGTTAATGAACGCATTCATCTTAACAAATATGTCCAACTTAATCTGAATGGAATAATCACATTATTCGTGCATCTATGCTGTATATTAAAAGTATCGTCTTACCTGCAACTGGATTTAATCTCACTATATTCACAATATATGCCACTTCTGCGCGGATCAAAGTATTTCAGTGTTCATGGCAGATTAATCCTCTTCATCTTCAAATATTCCTCAAGTTGTCTCACCGACATCGAAGTGAAAAACCTCTCTGCAATGTGACTTTTCCCTTTAATAATCCCATAATGTAGCCTAAATTACATACGGGAAGAAAGAGACAAAAAAGGTCGGATAAGTAGTTAAAATTAAAAAAACAAACAAACGCCACTTGCTGCTCTGCTCAAAGCTCCGATGCGCTGACGGTGTGATGCGCGCAGTGAGTGACTGTCTCCAGATGGAGAGCGCGGATATGTTAAAGGACGCACATGAACAGAGCCGAGGAGCGAGGTGCTGGAGACACTCACCTCTGTTTCCTGTGAGACACACATCTCCGGTCCTGCATACAGATGGAACCACATGAAATACAGCGCACATTTTGTCATGTCATCTTAATGAGATTCATTGAGAATAAAAGCTACACACTGCGCTTGTTGAACATGCTGATACGGTGAAAATTAAGTGGGTACCGAGACTTAAAAAGATGCAAATTTAAACTGACAACCGTTCACAATACGACGACACAGTGGGGCCCTTTGGGGCACGTCAGGATAAAGGCGCAATATAACCTTTCTTTGCAAGAATCCGTGGTTCTGTGTTTTGCCTAAATTGGCTCTGACTTTATTTCTCTTAAGAGGGTCGGTGCTAATGGCTGAATAATGGCTCGAAATGTGTTGTAAAAACCATGAAATGCTCTCAAGAATTATATTGTCCCTCTGACTGCAGGGATCGAAATGATTAGTCAAACTAACACCGTTTTTTCGCAGGCTTATATAATTCAACTTTTGACTCATGTGGCTGTATTACAGAACTCTCTAACTTATAGATCCAATCATAACTGTTTTATCATGGTAATTATGGCTGGCCATTACAGATGAACAATTCCTACGTGAATGTTATCTTAAGATAGGAGAAATGTATTACACTGGCATCTAACTTTCCAAAATCTTAAATAAATTCTCCTAACTTTAGGATAACATTTAAGCTCCAAATGTTCCCTTTTCTACCTGTCCTAGTGTTAGATGATTTCTTTTATTGCTTTTACACAGTTGTTGCATTTTAACATTGTTTTAAATTTCACAGCATTTTTGGATTGTCTCCAGATGTTACAAAAACCAAAATCAAAATCAACTGTCTTGAAGTTAAGTGCCCTTAGTTGTTTATACTTCATGATTTGTATGGTTCTGTGTGTTTAAGTAGTATAAAATAGGATTACTTAAGTTAGTTATTTGTTTCTGTAATACTCTGGGAGAAGTCCTATCTTACTCTCCCTGTCTTAACCTAAAACTTAAGATGTGAAGTTTGTGAGTAAAATTAGCAGGAACAATTGTGTTTTTCTAATTGCTTTTTTTTTTAAATTATGCAGTTCACAAACCTTGGGCCTTTGGTAAATTTCAAAGTTAAGGGAGCCCCCTGACCCAGGATAGTCACACCACCCATGCCACCACGCCACAACATCATCTTCACGTTAGCTTCCAGCCACCAGAGGCAACACTGGGTGCAGACATGCACTTGCATTATATACCATGAAAAGTCTCCCACACTGCATGTAAGCAAGTTTTGTTTTTATCACTGATTCTTCAGTGACATAAAAGTATAAAAATAACATGTGCAGGGATATGTGTTTCAGTGTTTGCTTACCTTGTTTTGGTGGCTGCAGTATGCTCTCTCCACATTAGCTGCGCCCAGGCCCAGGATTTTCTTGATTTTCTCCAAAAAAAACTGACCATGATGGTAAGTGACAGACCCAAATCCAGCCTCCACAACATCAGCTGACTGCTGGTGATAACACAGATGCAATTTCCATTGTTTCAACACTACAGCTCTTTGCAGTTTGATGTGTACTGAGTGTAATCTGCTGCTGCACAGGTAAGCTAAATGTCATTATCCCTTAAAGTGGTATATTGCTGCTATGTTATTGTCATTATGCCAATGCAATCATACGTTTTATATAAGAAATGATGGGTGAGACAGTTTTGACAGTGAAGAGAAAGTTGTGAGTGTGTATGCTGTTTCTCTTGGTAAGGTCTGTAACGATAAGTTGCATTTATTGTGTGTGTGCTTGAACACAAGGTTGTTGTAGAGATTTTGTGTCTGTCAACTTCAGCCTATTCTTAAAGCCGTGGCAGCTTCTGTCAACTAAGTGGCACTCTTGTGGCAAAGAAGTGGTGAAAAGAGAACTAAATAATACACTGCAAGCAAGAGACTGACAGGAGAATTTGTTTTCATTGAGGCGTTTAAATCTTACAAAGTTCTTAATCTGCAATATTATATGGACTAAACATGTCAGGTATCATTTTATGTATAACCTTAAATTATGCTTCAACTTCTGAACAATAGTTTCACAAGTACGCAGTAAAAAGAGTATTTCATTTGTTGTAGAAGTAACTTAATATTTTGAATTGGTTTAATTCAGCTTTACGCTTTAGTGTTGGCAAGTTGTTTAGATTTTAAAGCTAGGGTAGGCAACATTCTTTTGGTATCATTAAAAGATAATTTCATAATAACCTTTCAGCATTTTGTAAATCATGTGGTCTGAGACAGAACTAGCCTTCTGATGTCTTGGCTGTTTTCAGCCTTTAGAGAATCTGGCCCGTGATGGTAGATTTAAACCAATCACAGGTCATCTCAGACCGGGGGTTCCTAATGGCTGTTCTACTAGTACAGCTGTGCATGCATGTTCCTTTGGTGAGACCCTGAATCACTCTCCTGCAGGAAAAGTTGTTGTAAAACTGAATTATCATAAGGAGAATGTTAAAAAGAGTCCAGCTAATGAGCAACATGCTGAGCCCAGAGGTTTGTCAGCTCAGGTGGAGCTGAGACACAGAGCCAATAGAGAGGGGAGCTCAGAGTGCATGTTTTAAACTTTTGGGATTAAAAAGATGATTTATTTTCACTCCTGCATTTAAACCCTCTGCTGCAGTGACCCACAAAGAAATCGCAGACCTATGGACCGGCCAGACGAGAGCTCAGCAGTTTTTAAATTTTTGTAATGAAAAAGTGGATTTATTTTCACCCCTGCCTCTCAGCCCCTCTGCAACAGCAACCCTCAGAGAAATTATGGACTCATGGAACAGCCAGACAAGAGCTCAATGGTTGGTTTTTAAACTTTTGGGATTCAAACAGTTTGTGGTCACGTCTCGCCTTGACAAGCCTCTGTTTCTCCCCCTCAAACAAATGTGTGTTGTGATACTGAGCTTGTGTGTGCAGGAGAGCAGGGAGAAATGCGTTTTTAAACATTTCTTTATGTTCAGCTCTCAGTGCTTCTGTAGCTGCACACTGAATCTTTATGTTTTGAAACGTAGTTTTTCTCCTCTGTTGCTGTTTTCACTCTCAGGTATCTGCTTTATTACAGTTGATGTCTGTCGGTCTGTGCTCGCTCACAATTGGCTCAGTTAACTGTCACATGCGCGCATGAAGCAGTGCTGCTCATCTGGTGGGAGGGGCTCAGGACGGCGAAACCGAAACCTAACTTAGACGAGACTCAACAGTCAACTGTTTTTAGGCTTTCGACCTAATGCAGCTTTCACAACTTGAAATTACACCGTTTCCATAACCCGCTGTACTTATTTCAGTCAAAGCAAGCCAACTAGAGATGCACCGATTTCAATTTTCTTGGCTGATTCGGATTTCCGATTTTTTTAAAGGGTGACCTGTTGATTCCAATTTTGGACGATTCTGATTTTCAGTCTTTCAAAGAACTATAATTGACAGCATTCACAAACATTTTTGCAACTTTTCTTGTAAAAATTAAATTAGGTGTTCATAATAAAACACTGACTATTAAATATTCATTAAATAGGCTACTATTTAACATTTTCTCCAAAGTCCTCCGGGTTACAGCCAGGCCTTATTAGTTTTATGGGGGAACGATCTCGCGAGATCATTGAATTAATTGATCATCTCGCGGGATTTCGCGGGACGCAATTTCACGTGAAATCCTGTGGAAGTAGATGTAAACAAACCGGAGACAGATGCGATGCAACTGTTTGCAGCAGTAAAACTTTGCCGTGAGAAAAACAGACGCAGAAGTTAAACGAGTCTGGATTTGAGGAGACACCGGTTGGTTATTCTTCAGCCAGAACAGGAGGTGAGATATTAACTGTCAGTCTGTGAACAGCAGTCTGCTGCTGGCTAACATTAGCCTGAAGAGCTACAAAGTTTTATCCTGTTCTTGGAAGCTGTCGCTGACACCAACTTCATGCAAACATGTGTCTGAGCAGCACTGTGGTGGATGTGATATCATGGCCAGTTTGTCTGCTGCGCACATGACCTGACCATCGTGCTGAACACAGTAAGGGGCCTCGGGACAATCGGTTATGTGACGCTGACCGGCCGGTCGCTGGTCGGGCCTGTCACGTTGAAAACCGGCCAGTTCTGGTCTCTGCTCGGTCGATCGGTGCATCTCTAAAGCCAGCTGCAATTTTCTCTTCGTGATTCTTAAAGAATATAAGTATAATGCATGGCTGGGCAATATGGTCAAGTAATTCTCTTTTTTCAGTGTAATGTACATATCATATGTAATGGGCCTGTTAGTTTGTTTGATTGCCATCAGTTATGTTAAAATCCAGGATCACAGGTTTTCAGTGTTGTGTGAGAATGATGACTTGACTCTTATTGTGCCAAATATTGTAAAAATGAACAGTGAATGACTGTTTCATGGATCTCAACAGCTTTTTTTATGTAATCTGGTGACTAAATGTCAAAGTGTTCAAGTCTGGGAGTCTCATAGCTTTGGGGTATCAGTCACTGCAAGCTCCTCGGTGACAGCGACGTCGAAAGTCATAGGTCCTTCACACAACTCATCACTTCAGTGGGGTTGCTGAAGTTGCCAAATTTAGAGGCAAAGTAAGCCTCCATCACTCAGGTGAAGAGTGTGGTATGTAGCAGACAGAAGTTTCAGATTCTTTTGAAGTGTGTTGAGTCTTTTGACAAGGAGCATATGTTTCATATCTGACCTGTTTATCCTCATTAAGCTGATCTGAGTGATAGAATATGTCACAGAACTTCTTGTTTCTCTTGTCTGATTGTTGATGGAGATAAGGGATCAGGCTAAGAAAGCCTTGATGAATAATGCCTTGATGAGTAATCAGCTCAGTGCTTAATTATTGCCATCATGCAGTGACTGTCTAGCCCTGCCATGGCTTCATGACTGTTAGGGTCAGTTGCAACAAGCCTATACTTGTGGTCAGCCGGGTGATTCTTTAAATTTCGTAAATAGCAGTTCAAGGGAATTAAGGTACTTGACAGTAGGTATTTGTTACTTCTCTCTGTCTTTAAAATTCACTGAGTGATTCCAC
>JAJHUR010072376.1:24285-88848 GCA_027495735.1 Lutjanus campechanus | reverse complement strand
ACTGAAGAGTTTTTGGTTCAGCTTAATGTCTTAAAACCTTATTTTATTTGACAGGATTTTTTGCATTTATTTTGAATCTTTACAAAATGACCCAAACTTTTTTTTTTTTTTTTTTTTACAAATTCAGTCAAGTTAAACATTTTAATGCAGTCCAGACACTAACTTTTTAAAGTTAAAACAAATAGTTTTTTTCACAGTTTAAAATGAGCTGTTTGTATTTACAGAGAGTGGGAGTTCTCTTCCACAGAGGCCGCCATGTCAGCCAAAAACCAAACACTGGCTCTAGATACAGAGTTTCACTTTTTGCAACATGCAGGCTCACTGCAAGATGGCACTAAATCCTACACACTGGTCCTTTAAACAGTCAATTGTGTTTCTTTACATATTCCAGTCTATGCTTGTATTTTCCAGCAAGTTATCTTGATTTAAAGGTGTTAAATAATAAAAGTTTTCTTATCGTTTTCTGGCACTGTGCCACATTTTACTCAGCTCTCTGATTATACCCACTTCAGCTTATCATTTCTTCAATCAGAAACATGTCAGCAGATACTACATCTTGTAAAATTAGAATATTTAGAAATGAGAGGATGTGGGGTCAAAATACTTGATAGGATTGTTGTTATTGCAACAGAGGCTTAAAATTGCATTTAGTATCTTTTTTTTTTTACTGAGACCAAATACTTGATGATAAATAATGTTGTATTTACATCTCTTTTTGGTTCAAACTCTTGCATCTCTCAGAAACCTATTGTAGCAACACATTGTAAACTGCAAATCAAAATATAGATTAAGTCTTTTTAAACCTGAAAAATGTGCAGAGGAGTTTGACAGTGGTTTGTCTGGACAAAGTAGTGTCTGCAGACACTCCTCTCTGGCATAACTGCAGCTACTACTGAGGTCACTGAGATCATGTCCTCTGCAATTTGGGGAGTTGAAATTTTACAAACCCTCATGAAGGGTAAACCATTCCTGTATAGACTTGATTTAAAAATAAATAGATAGATAAGCGACTGACTTTCCCCCTAGGAATTAATTCCTGGCCTTATAGAGAAGGCTTTAAAAAATAAATAATTACAGACCCACAGTCAGGGAATATCATCTATTGAAAATATAAATGAACAGCTGAATAAATAAAATAGCAAAAATACAAGTGGTTAAAAAATATGATCTCAGTATTTCTTAAATTGTGGTTATAGCTGTGCTTCTTTTGGCCTCAACAAGTGTCACCAATCAGGCATCTGTAGTCTTGGAGACAAGACTCTGGAAAAATGAAATGGTTTTAGTGAGTAGAACTTCTGCACTGTTCTCTGTCTGCATTATGGCTCTTAAACTGTTATATACTGCCTTCACATATACGTATTGACTGAACTCTTGCTCCTGATCCTGAACACTTCCTTCCTGAGAATCAGCCCTCTCTCTATCTGGCATGAACACACATCTTGCACTGTATCTGGAGAGTGTCTAGTTAAACTGAATTACATTTTTACCTGACATTTTAATCTGCCTCCAACATCGTCAAATTGGATTTTTCTTTCCTTCGCCAAAACACAGATTACTGTTTATGTCTTTCCCTCTCCTAACATTTACATGCTGTAAAAGTGCCAGTAAACACCTTGTCTTTATTATTACATTATTCCAACAATCTGTTACTGACTACGATGTTTTACTTACTAAGCCGCCTGTCACCTGGTTAGATCCTCACGACAAAGCTTATTTCCATTTATGACACCAAATGCATCAACAGTCTCCTCAACTGCTGATTTGGTTGATGAGATGTTGGGTACATCTTGAGTGTATTTACATCTGGATTTCAAGTCAAGTCTGAATTCAGTCCAAAACTAAAATAAACATCTTTTCCCCCACTCTTTATAACAGTAAATGTCTCATTCTGGGCTGGGAGTGCTAAAAGGAACACACTGTACATATTTCTGTCAGCTTACTGACACAATTTGGCCACTACAACCAATTTTCCAGTTTAGACAAAGATAGTGCTGGTTTGGACCGGTTGCAGAGGACATTTGGATGCACTGATCATGTTGAAATAATGCATATTTGATGTGTACAATAGCTGACATCTCTCTGCACCGCTGACTGACCCAAGTCTTAACAGAGACCAGCAACAATGGATGAGAACACAGAGAGGAGTGAGAAATGCTTGTTTTGCATGTTGTACCAACATAAAGATGGTGTTTTCCCATTGCTGGGGTGTTGGTTGGGGTCTTTATCTGATTGACATTCGAATCCCTGTAGAGAACTCTCCTCCCAACCTGTTTACAGAGAACCAATTTGTGTTGTACAACACAAAACACAACACACAGAACACAAAACAGGAAATATCTGTAGAACGAGCATAGTGGGATCTTTCAATTGAGACACTCATCTGTTCAGTTTATAATGAAGTTTAAGACATTAAGGAAGTTAGGTTTTGTTTTGGATATTTGTATTTGTATTTAGATATGATTCTGATAGTGACTTTTATTTTGTTTAATAGTCAAATTCTCGCCATTATCCATCCTTCCATCCAACCACCCATCCATCCATTCAGCTGGCTCCTTTCAATGCGAAGGAGCAGCGACTTTACTCCAATTCACCCCGGATATCGTGTAACGGCTGCACCACGTCAGCCGGGGCTGATTCTACCAGCAGTTCCTTGGTGTCTCAAAATAAAAGACTGTGCAGACTTGTGATCATAAAGACAAAAAAAAATGTAACTATGTAACCTGGTAGAAACACAAAAAGCAAGGAAAGAGAATCAAGTCAACAATATCTGAGCAAGTAAACATAATCAGGCAGGCTAAACGCTCTGCTGCTGAAATGCTTCTGAAACACTGATGGTGGCAGGGATGGATCTAAACCATGGAACCTACAGTGGAATCAATTGTCCCTACCCAAAGTTCATGACCATAGATGAGGTTTGGATCATAGATCGATTGGCATATTGAAAGCTTTGCCTTCTGGCTCAGCTACCTCTTCACCACAACGGTCTGGTATGATGCCCACAATACTGCTGACGGTGCAGCAATCCGCCTGTCAATCTCAGGCTCCATTTTGCCATCACTTGTGTCCAAGATTCCAAGGTACTTAAACCCCTTCAGTTGGGACAGCAACTCACTCCCATCATGGAGGGAGCAATTGTTTTCCAGCAGAGAAACATGGCCTCAGACATAGAGGAGCTGACTCATTCATTCATTGATATTTTGTGATCTTTTCTCTGCATTATTTTGTTTGAGAAAGTTCTTTTGGACATTAGATATGTAGGGTTAGGGCTGTTGAAACTGCTCAGAAAGACCTTGCAATTCTTACTGGAGGGCAAGAAGACCCACTGATGAAAGCTGAGTCTTCTGTACTACAGTTTAATGCTGATGTAATGTGCTACTACAATTTAAAAGCAAGCAGCAAGAATACATCACTCAAATCATCAGCGACACAAACTGCCAGAAGCACATACTGTGTCCTTAATGAATGCAAAACAAATGAACTGATAATGTCGTTTCATAAATATTCTAAGACTAACAACAGCAGAAGCATTAAATCCTAATCAGCAAACAGTCAGTTGTTTAATACTGTAGATCAGTTCAGACATTAGGCTTAAACTTATGCAGCATTCGCTGAAAAGGAGCGATCTGCAGTGATTAGGCTGCAAGACTGCCAACTCCACTGTATGTAAATATGTATGTTTCCAGCCAAGATGAAGTCTGTTAGTGCAACAGTCAGATATCTAATTTAAAAAAAAGACATTTCTGAACTCAAAAATAGGGACATAAGACATTCCCTTGTCTTCAAAAATGTCTAATTGCATTACAAAAACTACAGCTGAAAAATAGAACATGAGAAAGCATGTATGTTAGGTTAAATTCACTGGCTTAGAACTGGAGTTAGTACCTGGCTGCTACACAGTTTCTGCCAGCCTGTTCTTGTTCTCAAATCATCAAATCCTGACGTTTTGTCACAACTCACAAGCTACCCTGTATGCGACTGTATGAGATGTACCAGGCATTCAAGATACTTCAGTGTAAACCCGTCTATGTCAGGTGAAGTAGAATAAAAAGCAAGAAAGTCCATGTATGAAGGAGGTGCAGTGGACAGATGGGTCAAATAAGCTCAGGGCATTCACCCAGGATGATGGGGTTTGTGTCCCATGTGAAACCAAAACGTTTCCTTAAAGGTAGAATCAGAAGGATTTGTCTGAGCTGTTCATAAACACCCCAGAAAGTTGAATGTTGAGTCTCATTCCCAGGATATCAAATATCGATGTTTTGGGGTGGGTAAAGTGTCCTGAGCACAGCTAAATAATGAGAAAAGAAAATACAGGCAGAGGGCAGAGTTTGTGCAGATGCAACCAACAACAAACACTTCTAGTGGGTCAAGATGATTGAAAGGGACTATGTTTATATGAGTCTACACATTGTTTTTAAGAAAATGTTTCATATTGTGCCTCTAAGTTTGTACATGTACATAACATGTACATGTGTGTCAAGTGATTTTCATAATGTTACTTTTGTCTTGCACCTCACTACACTTATGTCACAAGACATAATTACATACTTTAAAAAATATATAATTTTTTATGTTTTGAACTGGAGATAGACCGAAAACATAAATAGAGAGTGTTGGGTAACCTAACATGTCAGATGGTTTGTTACACAGAACCATCTGGGAAGTCGTCCTTAGAAACTTTTTGGAAAAGGGCAGGTGCTTTCAAATATCATTTGGCATGTGACTGGATGAAGCAACCTAACTTAAACCAATCAGATCAAACTCTTTGTTGAAGCTGGTCAGGTGAAGAGCGAGCTGAGCATCTGAGCCCAGGCTGCTGCTGAGGACTCCCGAGGACACCATAATCTTCCAAGTGACCAGAAACATGATTTTTTAAAGCTAACCAAGTACTTTTGTTGCCTACACCTAATCCAACTGACCATTTCATGTTATCCATGTTTTAAAAAAGCTTCCTGTTAGCACCTCATACAGCCACTGAAGGGTACCTTGTGCCTCAGTGAGACACCGAGGGGTATATGATGGGGTATATGAGAAAGGGCTGTGGCTGCCTGCTGCTCCTTATATCCTTGTATTTATGCACTTCCTGTGTGTGTGACAAATAAAGTGACAAATAAACTTTATTTACCTTTTAGCAAAGATTTTCACAAATGAAAGAGGAAAGCATATTTAAAATGCTGCTGACTTTATCAGCTGACTGGAATGATTAATAGCCTTTAATTCCTCAAACATGATGTTGAGTTGCAGTAAACAGCTGAGTGACTCAGTCCGGCTCAGCCACCTTAAATCTGCCCCTGACCTCATTTGGATGAAAGCAGGAGTTACAGTTGTAATTGAACTGGCATCCGCCCAACCTTGCTTTGTAAAACTGAAACGAGCAGAACTTATTAAAACAAGTGAGTTCGCTTCATGAAACACCCCCTCGTGTGTTCAGTCATGTAACGGCTCCCCTGCCTCAGAAGCTGCTCGCTTCCTTTTCAGAAAGTCACCTTTTCTGCCTGCGCTGCTGCTGACACACCTGTTTGTAATTGGCTCTTATTAGGAAAGTAATGTTTTGCACCTGTGCCACTCGGTGACACTCAGTCATCCGCCCAATCAGGAGCAAAGGTTGTAAAAGTCGGCCTATGAGGGACAGGGCTTGTAAAAGTCGATTAGACATGAAAGAGGAGCTGGGATTGATGCCGGCCCTTCAGGGGAGGATTTTGGTGAAAGGCTCTCAGAGCAGAACAGCTTGGATTTATTCCAGTGGTGAAAAAGATACGCAAGATGGGACAGATAAGTGTTTTTTCAGATGTATGTAGCTGAAAACATGATACTAGGCTGATATAATGTTTCATATCACAAAGTTCATGTTTATTTCTCTGTTTCTGCAAGTATCTTTCAGATACTGGCAGCTTCTGTCTCTGTCCTCTCTTTTGTGTGTGTGTTTGTGTGCACGTCAGCTCTGAAGGAGTGACAGCTTGGTGACAAGACTTAGTTTGAACTTGCACTGTGATCAGTGCAGTATATAAAAAACAGAGAAAGAACAGATAGTTTATCATCATACTTCAATGGACCTTCACCCACACAGATAAAAAGGGAACGTCCCCCCACCCCCCCTCACACACACACATACACACACACTCTGTCTCTTGATACAAGTGTAACAATCTGAACATGTTCAGAGTTCAGGCTCCTTCCCTCCCCCTCTCTTCTCCTCTTTCCTCCCTCGTTCCCTGCAATCTTCCCCTCAGGACAGGTTCAGGGTGAGGGCAGCAGAGAGGATGGAGAGATGGAGGACGTGAAGGTATGGAAGGAGGTGCAGCAGCAGCAGCAGCTGTCCACTAATGAAGTGCCTGGCTCCCACTATAAACCACTACTGACAGATATAGCCAGAGGACGACCGTGCTGTGTGTATGATTATGTGTGTTTGTTAGTGGATTTGCATCATGTGTGTATGTAGGGAAGTGGGTTTGCATGTGTATGAGTGGATGCATCGGTGGACAGAGGGAAAGGGAGGGAAATGGGAAGTTGTACAGTAACAGAATAATTCAATATACTGAGTTAAAGCTGGGGTAAGCAGTTTATTTCTGCCAACAGTGGGCAAAAGTTCCATAATAACCTTTAAGCATGAATTGTTATTCAAGTGGTCTACAAGTGGAAAACTGGACTTGTACTCCACCTCTGGTTTTCAGGCTTTAGAACATCTAGCCCATGACGGGAGACTTTGGCCAGTCACAATCTGGTGAGATAGCTGGCTTTTTAGACTCATTCCCAAAGTGTTGGAGACCTCGGAATGAGCCTCAACAGTCAACCATCTTTCTCCAGAATCACACACTCCACCTTTAAGGGGACACACACATAGTTTTGGAAATATTTTTGATCGAAATTACAATCAAATGTTGAGGGTGAAAACCATTTTTCACAGTCTTTCAGCAGACTGAATATGCTGAATCACAAAAGCATATTTGCGTGGACCAAAATGTTTTAATACATGTCTAATTTCTTAAGAAAATTGCTAATTGAAAAGTGCTAAATTAAACTGAATAAGAAAAGTGCTAAATAAAACCCTGCCTTGTTTTTCCTTTTTCTTTTACAGTATTTTGATATAATAAGCTTTTCCTGGTGGTTCCAACTCCATGGTCAGACGAAGTTTTGTTTTGAAAAATGTGCAGGTAAGGAAAAATATGCAGTTTTGTCATCAAATACCAACACTTTGAGTCGGTGAAGCATTCTGAGTACAGCAAAATGATGAGGAAATAAGAAAATCCATCAGAAGGCAGGGTGTCTTTGCAGATATAGATACCACCACACACATACGGGTCATAAGTGATGGTTGAGAGGGATTATTTTTATGAGTATAGATACATACATTGTATATTGTTCACACAAGTACTATGGTGAAAGGCAAACATGATGTTTATAAAATGTATTATAGGTGTAATAGAAATGTTCAAAAAGTGCAAAGCAAGGTAATATTTGATTACAACATCACAAAAATATGTTACGCAAGATATGACACAAAATCAAATCAGATGTAGTTTAAAATAATAACCATCAAGTGGATGATTTGTTATACATGACTGAAAAGTTGTACATAATTTTGGTTTCAGATGCTGTGCAGATAAGTATAAATTATAAAATGCTGACAGATGAACAATATTGTAGTGTTAACTAATAACTAAATGGTTATATTTTCATGTGAATATGTCTTTTATTGGTATAAAACCTGCCAGTGGAACCAAAATTTCCTGGACAGTTGGATAGGAACAACATTGGCTAAGATTTTAGCATAAAGTGGGAGGGAGGGTACTGAAATGATTATCTTGCTAACAGTGAACAGATGCAGAGACAGAAGATAGAGGGCAGAGAGCAGAGGCACTGTTCTTACATTCGTGATTTCACTTCTTATCATATTCTGGCAAACTTGTAGGCTAATAGAATACCTCTTGGAACAAAACATTTGGACCACTTGAAGAGCGTTTGATGTGACTTGCCAGATGCCTGCGTGGCCTCCAAAGTGGACCCATAATTTCCAAGATTTGTTCTTCTTGTGTGTTCAAGAATTAAATAGATTAATTTTCACAGGCCTGCTCCTGATCAGAGAAGACGAAAAAAAAAAAAAACCACTTCATTGGAGACATTAATACAGTAACAGAAAATTTAATTTTAGGACTTTACGCAACTAATGTTTTTAAAACCGGTCCAAAGAAGAAAAGGTCAGCTTTTCCTGACTGCATTACAATGAAGAAATCCTTATTTTGCTCCAGAAAAATAAATAATAAAAAGATCTGCTCCTGTGCAAATAAAGAAAAACACAGGAGCTGATTCTGCATATTTTTCCCACAAAAAGTGAAGGAAAAGACCCAGAAGGGAGGTGATGGAAGGCAGTGCAAGGCAGACAGAGAAAAAGGAGTCACAGGGTAGTGGAGGGCTGTATCTCACAGCACTAGGTGCATTTGAAATTTACAGCGTGTGGTCTCTCGCTCTAAACGCAGATATTAAAATCATTACCGCTGTGTGTTAGCATAAGCTTTCCTCTGTGAGAGCCAAAGGGCTGTGTTTTATGGCTCTTTTATTTAGTAATCCACAGCGGTTTCTATGAGGCACAGTTTCCCCTCTCAGCCTCCCATTCCGACTGCGTTCTTCTTATCAAAGAGAGCCATTGTGTACTTATTATTGAGCCTCTAATCCAGTTATCAATCCTGGCACCAGAGAATAAGTACATACAGTTAGTTCTGAAGGTCGGCTCACAAGCGAATTGATTTAGAGACAATAGCATACAGAAAGACAGGGAGATAATGTTGGAAAGAAATCTTTCCAGAGAAGGAAGCAAAGTCACAGGGATACACTGTATGTACAGTGTAAAAACACACCCATATGTGCACACACATACCCAGACACCTTGTCCTCAGTTTAACTGCCTTGTAAAGATTATAAATAAAATGTGATGAATTTAAAAGCTCTTATTGCTGTGTGTGTGTGTGTGTGTGTGTGTGTGTTGGTGTGAGATGGCAGTCATCCGATATAAGCAGCAGCCTCAGAAAGAGAGAGTGGCTCCATGTATCTGGCATTCCACTGCAGGGTAAGTACTGAGTCAATGCTATGTTTTATGTCAGGCCAGAGAAATTCATTACGTCTTATCACACATTCAGGTTTCAGGGTCAGTAGCAGAGCATAAACCCACACATGTACTCAATGTTTATTATTGTGCACTTACATTTATTACACTCCTACGTTTTCATAACTCACATATGGGGCAAAGGCCTGGGCTGAAATTCAGTGTTTATTAAATGGACCGCTATGCAAGAGTCTGCATGGAAAACTCATTGCTAACATTCCCAGTGCATAAACAGAAGTAAAGAGGCAGAGCAGAGAGAGAAAAGCAGGAGAAAAGTATTAGTAAAAATTACCAAATTACACAAAAAATCCCTACATTGTCTCTTTCCATTAGTGGTATCTAGTATCAGATGTGTTTAGATAGCTGTCTCTGAAAAATCTGAAAAACAAAGAACAAGAGGAGAATTGTTTCAGTGTGTTTCAGTGACAAGACTTACTACCATAAAAAATAGCTATGAAACATGTTGACAGGGTGTTCTGTGAATTATCCAGAATCACAGGGAGGTGAATTCTGCAGTTAATGTCAGTCATTTGGTTAGAACCATCCCAGATGAACCTGTCGTCCAAATCAGACAACAAAATCCATCGAAAAATTCTAAAAAAAAACAACAACAAAAAGAACAAGACACTCCCTTTGCCTTTATTGTCAGAGCAAAAAGTTTTGATGTTTTTTGACTCCCCAACAAAGGCTTGATGCCAAAATGTGCCAGAATTAATTTTTTTAAGGTGTAACATGACCATGCTGTGCCAATAAAGCCATTTTATGAGAAGCACCAGGCTTTTAAGTCATTTCATTGTGAACCCATCTACATCAGGTGACATAGCATAAAGAGCGAGAATACAAACAAAACAGTGAACTACTCATAAAGACATTGCTCCATAGCACTACCAGCAGGTCAAAAACTCCAGTAAAGCCAGGAGCCAGGATACTGGAGTCATCCACTGTTCCTGTCAGACCACTCCTAGAGGTCTTTGTCAATAAAATGTTAAAATGTTTTGGGGTATTGCTGGAAAGGCTGATACTGTGTTTTTCTGGAGACAGCAATGTTCAGGTACTGCCAAATTTGAAAAACAAGCATGACCCAACAGTGGAGGCTCTATTTTTGTTTTATTTCTTCCAAACAAACATGGATACAGATGAATGTTAGAGTAAGAAAAGAGGGACTTCTCTGTAAATTTCATTTGAAAATTACTAAAACCAATCAAACAAAACAAAACAGCCCAAACTTCTTCTTAAACCTGATACTTTTGTGGTAATATTAGGGACAATTCTGGAAGAAAGTTCTGAACCTCTCTAATGTAATTTTTTCTATGCTTTGGGCACTATGAATGAAGTTACATTCACTCCTATATCACTGAAGTAGAAGCAGATCTTTCAAAGATGGATATCTCAAAACCTGGGCAAATAAATCCGAGAATGTGTGGATTCCACTTGAGGTAAGTAAGAAAATTGTTTTGTAATTTGGGTACTCTGACTTATAAGGGAAAGGAAAAGAAAGAATGGGAACATAAGATGTTGAGAATGAATAAAAATGTTTATTTCTCAGCGCATTCCAGACATACCTGTCTGCTACCATCCACTCTGCTTCTCTTCACTGTTGTCTGCAAATGATATGCCTTTTATAGAGAGTGGCTTTCAAGGCCATTGTAAGAGGAAAAAATCCTACATACCCCCCTTCCCCTCAGCCTTTGCATTTTTTATTTACCTTAATGATCAGAGGATGCCTCAAAGCTCCTTGACCAGTTAGTTTAGCACAGCCTTGTCTTTTGTGTTCAAATACTTTTGAGATATCCTGCACTGATGTAATGGATTCAGGCCTTGGAGTTTGAAGGCCAAAGAGAAGTATTGTACATTCAGATGTACTGTGTTATTTGTTGAGAATGGTTGTTGCATGAGTTAATTACCCCGCGAACATTAAGCCCTTCCCACCCACGAACAAACACCACACTTTATTGATTGAACCTCCTTGCCTTATATCTAAAGCCTTCTCTGTCTCAGTTTCCCTTGCACGCAGTGATAACTTTCTTGGCCTAGAAATTAGTTTGCTCTTCTGTGGATAGAGGCTCCCTTGTGTACAGGACGGCTTTTCATCTGACTGTAGCAGATACCCTTGGCCCAGTTCATCTGCAGCTCATCACATGCACGTCAACATGGCAGCCATGTAGGCCGTTTCACGTGCTGTTGAACATTACTGACTCCATCATTCACTCGGGAGCAGGGAGGAAAGCCCAACATATCAGGCGGTTAAATCACCCCGTAGTAGTGCTGAATTAAAAGGTTTATAACTTGTATGTGTAGTTCACTGCTAGTGACCTCCTTGATGTATTCGTTAGCTGCTAATTAGTCCTTATGGCTTTTACTTTGCGGTGCATCAGTTACTGGAAGAGCTGAGTGTTAGGGGGAGTAGAATTGGCAGAGATCTGAAGCTGCAGAGGAAGAGAAGAAGAAGGGAGTATTTGTGTGCATGACTGTGCATGTGTGTAACTGTGTGTTCGGTGTGCTGCATTCTGCGGTTTGCAGCTCCGGTGACTGATGTCCCGTCCTTCCTGTCTGCCAGTGCGGATTGATGTGCCCGACTGCCTTGCACTCAAGGCCGACATTGCTTTCCCCAAGCCCCTCCCTGACCCTCCCTCAACCTGGCTCAGCTCTCATTAGCCCAACGTAACCCTTCCCAGACCTGGTCAACCCCGACCAGGCTGGCTTAGCTCTCCTCAGCTGAACCTGACCCTCTCTCAGCTTGGCCCTGCCTGGCACGATGTAGCTTACATCGGCCGAGTGGCTCTTACCAGGGAAAGAGAGGGAGGTTGAACCTTGGGTTCAGCAGATATACGAGCCCTAACTGCTTTTTCATTAAGCTGACTGTCAGTATGAAAAAGCCCTTTCTTTTACCTTGTTTTCCTTCTCCTGCCTTCTCTCTCCTCCTCCTACGCCTCGTCTGTCTCCCTAATACGTTTACGTTCAAGGACAGAGCAGTCGTTTGGTGCTTTACGGTGGAGAGGAGCTGGGCTCGAATAAGGGTTTGTTCTACTTTGTGTGTGTGTGAGAAGGTGCACTCCGAGGGGGGGAGTCACAGAGCGTGAGGAGATAGATGACGAGAGAGCGATGGCCATTGTGAGGTGACGACCTCAGTAGTGTGGAGATTTAGTGAAGTGTGTAAGGGCAATGCGCTCTTTTGACAAATGAAGCAGTGTGTATTTCAAGTCATTAGATAGCGCCCATTCCACCACTACAGAGGCAAACAGTGTGTATTGTGTTGAAAGGAGAGTCCTTGGTTCATATTTTGCTCTTTTCCAAAAGTGCACAAGCAGCCTTGCTTCAGGTTCGGTAACTCCATCTTCTGCGTTTCCCTCTCCAGTAAAGTTGTTGATGATTTTCAGCTCAAATATTTGATTCAGTGTCATGTGCATGTGCTGCATTTGCTTGATTTATTCAGTGATCTAATTGGATGTAATGCAGATTTGATGAAAACCACACACGTGCAACAACATCCACTGCAAGTACACACTTGAGGGTACGACCACCACCTCATACCCGGTCAATCGCCTCTAAATTCAGTACACATGTGAGGCAGACAATCCTCCTTGACATCCTCCTGACATGCTGCGGCTGTATAGCATTTTTATTTTTCTTCTGTCCCAAACAAAGCCCATAACTCAGGCACCCTTTCCACTCCACATCGTAAAGGCGGGGTGGAGGGAATGAAAGGCGAGGGGCTGTTTTTTATGGCGGGGAGTGAGATGTAAATCCTCTGGGTCGTCAAAAGCAGGGGCGGCTGGGTTGAAGAAGGCCCCACGATTCTGGGGTACAACTCAAAACAAAAGATGTGTAGCCGTCATTAAGGACCCCCTGCTGGTACACCTTTATTAAAGTTCCCATGAAACGGCTACTGGAGCCCTTATTGCTTACGCATATTACTTGTTTTCTGTAAAAACAGGCAACTAGGTAGGGACTTATTGTGGACATTGATTGGCATTTACAGTAGCCAGTGCTGAATATGCAGTACACCCACCATCCATGGATGAGAAGGAGGACAGTCCTATGAGGTAAGTCTTCCTAGACTGAGAGCTTCCAATAAACGCAGCTGGACCAGGACCAAAAACAAACCCCGAGAGGCTGGTTTGATGACAGTGCCAAGGTGGTTTTCTTGCTGGGTTTGGCTCCTGGCACCCCAGAATAGTTTAATGGCTAATCTAGCTAAGGGCAGTTAGTGGTAAGCTAAGTTACCTAGTAAAGTTATCTCTCCATCAAGAAATTCCCTAAAGGATCAAGTTCCTTGTCACCTTTAGATGCTGTGTTCATCCCAGTCTAGAACTAGCTAGCCTACTAACTGGTTGGGAGTATAGTGTTGGTTCCATTTGAAAGCCAGCCAACAGTCATGGTTAGTCCCTTTGACAAACAGAAACTCTGAAATTAAATAACAGAGTTGAAGCTAATTAACCAGAAGAAATCAGAGGGAAAGCATGAAAATATTTTTTCCGTAAAATATGATACAGTTACACCTACATCAGTGCTTAAAGTTATAAAGATATGCTTTTGAACAGTGCATGGATGTATTCTCCTTTACATCAATGCCCTAGTGGTGTTATAAATGACAAAGAGTTTTGTTGGATGCAAATTTATATGCATTTACCCTCAAGATTTCCAAGAAAGGATAAATTCTGAGATACCATGAAGAATAGGCTACCCAAGAATACCTACAAAATGACTTGTTTTGTCATTCTTAGGCCAGATACCAGCATATAGGTGACATACAGCACAATACATATGTGATAAAAACACTTAAACATCGATTTTGGCTTCATGGGACCTTTATTAAAGGGCAGCTCATGCTCACACATAGTGCAAGAGCATGCATTTGTACTGAATCTGAATGTATGCTACCTAGTGGAGGCAGAGCAAGAATGTTATATCATCCCAATCTTTGCTTCAAGTGCATCCTCTCTTCCTCCTGCATCCTATTGCTTCCTCTGCTAACTATCCGTGTTGGGTGACCATAAGTGCTGAGAGTGTGCTATGCTGACGAGCAGAGTGACTGTATTTATGGCTCCTTCATAGGTCCTGCATGAATTATACATGAGGTCTCATTGTGGTGCGCAGAGGAGCGCTGGATGTAAATCGATAGGTGTTCACTTCGACTGACACAAATGATATCTCCCCTCAGCAGCTCCCTCATCTCTCTCTCCCTCTCTTTCTCTGTCTGTCTGTGTCTTGCTGTCACTTTACACCTCGTCCCGGGATAATAATGTTTACCAATGCAACATCACTCGCGCTTACAAAAACACATGTGAGCAAAACACAGGATTAGGGTGGCTTTGATGAATGTATTCATGTGTCGCTTCGAACGGATAAACAGATGAATAAGTAAATTCTATTCATTGCCTGAAAGGAAAAAGAAGGGAACAAGCATTGACTGGAGCTTGTTTTTCTCTTTCTGTCACTATGAGAGTGGAGTGTCTCTTCTGAAAGGGAAGAAACTGATGTAATGGATTGTAACAACAGTGTATTTTCTGGATTACAACAAAGGCTGAAAGTTGTGCTAAAGACACTAATAACTGTTGAACAAAAGCAGACATTGTCTTTTCTACTATGTTGTTTTATGACATTTTCCCTTTGTTGACCCCCGTTGATGCTATTATTATTATTATTATTATTATTATTATTGTTATTATTTGAATCATTATTATTATTTTCTCAATTAGCAAGTAGTTTGTTAGTATTATACTACTGCATTTATTTTATTGCTGAATAAGAACATGTGAATGTACAAAGAGTCGGTTGAAATTTAAAGGGATAATGATGGATTTCTCAACAAGATTTGCAGCAAATAAGCATTTGGACTCAAATTACAGACATTTTTCTAAATTTTTTTTTTTTTTTTTAATTTTAGAGGCAACAGGAAATGTTTTCCAGTCTACAGCCTGCAGTATATTTTATTTCAATCTTTCTCCCTATTAGTACAGGCAACTTTTTTTTTGCTCCACCATTTCCTCCTGTCCTAGTTTCTGACATTGAAGGAGTGTTTGTAAGTATTATTTGTTTCCGCCACACAATGGGACTCTGTAAGGCCTTGCTGACACACCTGTTTTGGAGGTCAGAAGGGTTATGACCTGTTAGTGAAGGGCCAGAGGATGTGTGTATCTGTGAGTTTAGTGTCTCAAGCCAGCCCTCATTCCATGGAGCCTCTGTTTATTTTTTTCTGGATTAGTTTTTCTCAATATAGTTGAGTCACATTTTATATTTTACATGTACTTTCTGTGCAGTGCCGGTGCTTTGCTTTCTTTATTTTGCTTTCTTTTGTTTAAAGCTGCATTTTTATGCCTTCTGCTTCTTCTGTTTATTTCTGTTCTCTTTTACACACACACACACACACACACATGCACACACGCACGCACGCACGCACACACACCACACACACACACACACTTCTAGTTTCTTAAACCCATTCTGAGCATTCTCACAGAGGCGAGTTGTCCTAATCCACCTGGCTTTGGCTCTCAACTTCCTAAATGCCGACATGAGAGCTGGTCATAACTCATCACACACACACTTTCTCACACACACACAAACCCAGAGTCACACAGCGGCCGCTGCTCCAGAGGCTTTCTTTGGTGAGCCATCGGCGCCGTATAACATTAAAGGTCAGTTACTGAGTTTCCATTTTAACTTTGCCTTCCGCCGGTAGCATGCTGTGAGCCAAATAAATTGGAGGATTGTCTGTCAGGCCGCCTGTTTGATTTCCTCAGATGGTTGGGAGTGTTTGGCTTGGAGGTAACAACCTCTTCCTCCACCTCATCCAACCCTACTGAAGTTCCATTTTAACACCACAGGAAGATGTCATTATGTACGGCAGCTTAGCACTTAAGTGTGATCATGTCAATGAGTGTGTGAGGAAAGAAATATGACCGCTGTGATGTGATGGTTGAATGTGTGGTTCTAAATTAGACCATCAGACCAGGATAATGCCCACCACTGATTAAAAATGATACATTTATTGGTTAGTACTATGTATCTGTAATATCATGTATACCATAAACTTCAAAATACGTTTGCTGATCAAGACTTGTTGTCTATGACTTCGTATTGACTTGAACCTAAACTCATATTTTGATTAGCCACTGGTCCCACCCCAGTCATTGGTCCCACCCCTTTCCAGTCTGTGCTCCAATGACTGAGCAAGCTTGGAACCGCAGTCAACTTTCTTTATTTTCCTGTTAAATATTCTATGCTTGGCTCATCTGTTGAAAAGAAAACCAAATTTTGAAGATGATTGTGGTAAAAGATGTAGCGGGGGACCTGTAAAAGTGACATATAGTGTCATCTTAATGTAAGCGAATGTTACCTAACTAGTTAATACATCAATCATTAGCTAGCTATTGTTTCGCTAACATTAGGTAGCTAGATTTTTGCTAACATTAGCTCCACTAAGGCGTGTATATACATATGTCGCTTACAGGAAAATGAGAAAGTTAACTGAGATTTGCACAACTGTTAGCACGGAGCGAACTGTGTGTGTGTGTGTGTATGTGTGTGTGTGTGTGTGTGCGTGCGCGTGCGTGCGTGCGTGTTTCAATTCATCCTTTGCAAAACATGAACATTTACTTAAAGATGGATGTGGAAATGTAAATAGGTATTATTCAGACTATAAATAACCAGTTAACAAAAAATCTTTAGAATATTCCATAAATAACTTCAGCAAAAAAATATCAATCAATATCGTTGTCATTTGACAGTTTCATTGTTAAGCTAAAGTAATAGTTGTTAAACCACAAAAGGAGGATGTCATGCCCCTCAACTAAAAATGCTGAGAGAAAAGCCAGGGGTCTATTTTTAAGTGAACTGAATTCCACACAGTGAGCACACTTTCTTCTTCTCTTTCTCCCTCTACTCACTGTTGTCCCCAATGGACACGTTAATCTCCACTGTTTCAGGGACTGAGTTACCCTGCAGACACTTTATTTAGACTAGAGACAGAGAGAGAGAATAAGCAGAGGTTGCAGGGAGGAGAGTATTGTGGGCGAGGGAGGTGAAGGGAAATACAAAGCAGTGGGAAAAAAGAAAAACATTTTAGCATAAAATTCATCACACTGATTAATTGATGTATGTGCAAGTGTATTTCTGGGTGAAAAATCTTCAAAAGTCATGTTTTCGACAACTAAAGCAAAACATGCTTGTTTAAGTCAAGTGTATCCAGTGTGTTCTTGGAAAGTGTTTCATCAGCTTGAGGGTCATAGACTGTTCTTGACCCTCAGAGGAAACAAGTAATCCTTCAAATGAAGTAAAAACCTGAAAATCACCAGAACCTCAGCTACAAGATTTTCACTTGACAACAGAAACATAGAGAAGGGTCCAGCTGCCATCTCACAGACCCACTTACTACATGACAAGCCCTCCCAGAGACGTTTTCCTCACCCTATCCAAGTACTTTTAGATTTTTAGTGCATATGGAGGGGTGTATCATGTAGTAGGTGTGTCCTGTGACTCTGCAGATAGACCCACTTGGAGATATACATGAACTTGATCAATAAGCCATCAATAGATTTACTGTAGGTTGATCATAATAAAAAAAGAGAACAGCAGGCTGTTACCCCAGCTAAATGCAAGCCTGAGTCTAATTTCAAAAATAATGTTGTAACTAGTTAGCTTCACACTAAACTCGCCACTTTGTTGGTTTGCACCGTCTTCATTTGCTTTAACTGAACTCAGTCAACCACAATTGACCCTTCTTAAGTCTGTCAACTTTCTCCTTTTCCTTTAAAAACGACATATAGGGTCACATCTTAGTTAGCTAATGTTCACCAAACACTGGGTAACTAGCTAGCTGCTGTTAGCAAAACACTAGCTATCTAATTATTGATGTAGCTATTGATTAGCTAGTTATTTAGCTAGCATTTAGCTAACATGAGCTAATTTAAGATGTAGATTTATGTCACTTACTGGTCCCCCAAACGTCTTTAAAATGTGGTTCCCTTTAACATGGACAAACTGAGCACACAGCATATCTATGTAAAACAAAGAGGAGAGGAAAAAGTTCATCAAGGTACCAAGCTTATTCAACAAAAAGGGGCGGGACTTAGGATAGGTCAGTTGAAACATTGTTGTAAAAATTAATGGTTAATGTGTGAACATATGATGCACCGTGTTTGTCCGTTTACTCACTTGCTTCTGTTGTATTTCAATGTTTCATACAAAGGTGAGGACAGTATAAAACTATAAAGTTTGTGGAAAACTTCCATCTTGGGAAAAATGTTTTGCTGAAGTCACACAACGTGTTTCTGTTACAAGCAACCAAGTGCTGTCAGCAGCAACTCCTATCTCAAGTGAATGCAGCATAAACTCATTCTTGTGCCCTACTGCAAAATCGCAGGCAATGTAACTTCAGTGAAAATAAAATTTCTTTTCTCTGGCTCTTGTATGATTACTTTCTATCATGTTTGCTACCATTCTGACCTGACAACAGTAGATAAGGAATTAATTACACTTGCTCAGCGAAGTGTCACGTTATAGCCTATGCTAAAGACATAGTTTGAGATTATTTGGTGTGGGGTTTTATGATATACTTATAAATACCCAGTGTATTACCTACAGTAGATACTGGCTGGCATGTCCCCAGTTAGGAGAAGCAGAGAGGGTCACCAGCACAGAAGCAAAGCTTTGTACTGCTGTGGACAAGGTCAGCAACAAAAGGTATTTTAGCCACTTAAAAAAGGTCCACCTAAAAAAAATCCCCCCACATTCATCTCCCATCCTCTGCAAGGCAAAATGACTAATTTCTCCTATGGAGTTTGGCTGGTTTGGAGAGAGTGATATTTGGCTTATGTAATTGCAGTTTTCCATCAGAAAAGGTCGTCTGATTGGAAATTAAAGCAGTGAAAATATTCTAAATATAGTGTTCATTTAAACTGATGTTGATTTTTTTTAGGTGGACCTTTCAGTGACAAAAATACTTTTTGTTGCAGACTCTATTCACAGCTGTTCATTGTTTAGCTGCTGTGCTGGCGCTCCTCTCTCCTTCTCCAGACTGGGGGAGTGTTGACCACTATCTGCTGTAGCTAATACACTGATTATGGATAAGTAAATCATACAACTCCACTTGAAATAAACATTTATAATCTACACTGTAACCAGCTTGCGAGGTATATCCTATTTTTGCTAAGGTACATTATAACACATAGCTTCTGCAACAGCCTGCAGAGTATTAACTATGTGCTTGTGCGTGTGTGTGAATGAGAGTGTTTGTGCCTCTGTTTGAAGTAGAAAAGCAGTTACATATCAGAGAGTGAGATGCTGTTTTTGAGTTCTATTAATTAGCGGCATCCTCTAGTTAATCTCTCCTCTGTAATGAAGGATCACACACCGCTGGGTACCATGTGTTTGTATGTGTGTGAGAGAGAGAGAGAGAGTCGGTTGTGTTTGGGTAAAATTCCAATTTATACTTTTTCCTCCATCTTCCTTTTCTCTCTTGAACCCTTCCTCAGAATTTTCACCTTGTCCAATCCTTGTCCTCACACACTTCTGTTCTTTTAGAAATATCACAAATACCCATGAGACTGAGCATAGTGGTTGGACGAAAAGGGAATTCATTGGACCTCAGTGATTTGTTAAGAAAGGTTTCTTGACCCAGTTTAATTGCCAATTAATAAGAGGCAAGACTTTGGTTACCATGGTGATCGTCTAGCCATAAGTTCCCTAGATAGGTCCATTGACCTGCAGTAATGATGGTAGAGATACGGCAATAATAGTTATTAATAGGTACAGAGCTTCAGGGTTAACATGGACCGGATACAAAGCTGAGCTGAAAATAAAGGTATATTTCTGATAATCAAACTTTGAATCTTCAGGGAATGGTGGCTTTCACGATATTCCATCACTAGAAATAATTTGTGCCCTTAAATTTCCAGGTAAATCTCTGTTTTTTACTTATTGTGTGACCCTATTGGCCCTTTATAGCTACTTAATGGACTGTTCGATTGGTGTCATGGGTTCAAAAAAGCGTTAGCAGGCTAACCGGTGAACCAAAGCATGAAGCTCTTCATTCAATTAGCCTTAACTGTAACCTTATTATGACCAAGCCCTGACTCCATCACTACATGCTGTGTGGTCCCACTGAAATTAAGTCAACCAGTGAAATTTATACGCAAAAACACACACACACATTCCCACACCAAAGAGCTCATGTAATGCACATGTACTGTCGGGATTTGAGGGCAAACACAAAGCTGAAAAAGCAATGCTGAGCTAAGCCTTACACAAACACGCGCTCACTAGAAATACACAAACACACACTCCCCCAATATACACACCTTAACGACTCCAAAGGTTTGCTATTTTAAACTTTTATACCCGCAAGCACATTTTCTCACAAACATACACAAACACACTCTGCCTCATTCCTGCACACATATTTTTACAGAGTCTCCTGGGCTGATTATACATGCACACACACATACACACATGCTGCAGCAGACGGGCCGGTCAGCCTTAGTTGTTTTTGGACTCAGGAGTCTAGTTAGTAAAGGCTAGTATCAATCATTTAGCCAGTGGAGAGCGGCTCAGTCGATGGGGTCGTGTATGGGTGAAGAACCCCGGCCTAGCCCCAGAATCCCTCACTCCAAGGGGGTTAGAGGAGCCCTGGCAGTGGGGGGTTGGAGTTCAGAGATTGAATGATGTCTTTAAATAGGATGTAAGGAGGCAAGCTGAGAGAGGCTGGATGAAAGAGCTGCAAATAAGTATGCAGCCCACTACCAGCCCCGTTTATTACATAGCTTTATTAAGTGCTCAATTTTCACTGTCCAAAAAACGCATGCTGAGCTTTGTTATTTCTGAAAAACACACTCCTGCTTCACATCAGATTATATCACTCTGTTATATCTAGTTCAATCATTTTTGTTGACTTCTAATCAGGTGAAAAGGCGAAGAACATTACAGGAAATGCCAATTTATTAAATCATGAATTTTCAATAAGTTACAACACGTACATCATGCAGCAGGCACCGAAACACCCTCAAGAGGTCAGCAGTTACAATAGTCGTAGTAATATGAGTTATTTAGAGTCTCTGGTTAATGTAACCTGCATGTTATTGGATTGCCAGAGGACAATGGAGTGCATGAAGGAAACCAGACTCCAGTACAATGGAGAGGTATCCATGTTAAAGGCTCTATTAAAAGATATGCTTTATTGGTGATGATTCATCCAAGACTGGTCTCCCTCAGGCAAAATGTTAACACTTAAGGGGGACCAGTAGTGGCAGCCAGCATTGTTTCATATGAGGAGAGAAAGTGCTACTTGATCGATCTGAATATACTCATGCGGTATGTAGATTCATCAACATATGTTCCCTGCTGCCTTCAGATGGCTGCAGGGATTTAATAACCGAAAGAGAAGCTTTTCATACAGCTTTGGACCACAGATACAGTAAAAATCATTCATATCAGTTTGCAGATCAGTTCAGACCGATTACAGCCGCTCCCTGCATTAACTATCTTTTATTATTATTATTCTAATTTAAACAAATATACCGGCTAGAAAGTGATTAAGTGATTCTGTTTATTTATGTTTTGATCATTTTTTATTGTTGCTCTTGTTTAAAGTCAGGATGAATATCAGCACCTCCAAATCTGAGGTTGTGATTCTCTGCTGGAAAATGGTGGAGTGCTCCCTCTGGGTTGGGACTGAGCTGCTGCCCCACGTGAAGGAGTTTAAGTATCTCAGGGTCTTGCTCACATGTGACTGACACGCGTATTTGTGCGGCGATAGCAGTAATAGGAGCGTTCTAACAGATCATCACAAAACCCTCACCTATGGTTATGCGCTCTGGTAGTGACTGAAAATATGCGGTCATGGAGAAAAGGGTGGCTGGGCTTAGCCTTAAATAAGGTGAGGAGTTCTGGCATCCAGAGGGAGCTCAGTAGAGCTGCTGCTCCATCACATTGAAAGGAGCCAGCTGAGGTGATTTTGATCATGATGCCTCCTGAATGAGTTACTATAGAGGTTTTCCAGGCATGTCCAACTAGGAGGAGACCCTGGGGTAGACCCAGAACTCTCTGAAAGGACTACATATCCTGTATATTCTGTCCTGCGAACAGCTTAGGATCCCCCCAGGAGGAGCTAGAAAGTGTTGCTGGGGAATACCTTGTTTCGCCCGCTGCCTCCTTTAATAGAGAGAACATGAAAAATTGAGGGTCCCTCCAAAGTCACAAGCTATGCAGATTTAGGTGTAATATGATGGAGGGCATATCAAAATTTTAGACCTCTGATCATTGATCATTGGAAACATGTCCCACATTGTCCCACACAAACATAATCTTTGTCCCACATTTGGTTTGTTGGGATCTAGTCAACCTACCTTGACCCAACCTCAGATAAGAGGAAGAAAATAGATGGAAGGTTGGATGGGTGAATGAATAGAGAAAAGAAAAAATAAGATTGGCTGCAGAATTGACATAGCACCAGAAACAGACATGCTTCTGGGATGTCTATTCTCAGCGCAAAGTCTTATACCCAATTTCCACCAAAATACAACAACTCTCTTTGCACTGCCTCACTTATCTCTCACCTCTCTTCCTACCTGTACACCGTGCACTTTGTGCTTGACACCAAAATAAGACACAGATGAGTTTTTCCTGACCTTGAAATTTTCTTTACCTAACTGTTGGAGTGCCACAAACATAGTGCCCCAAGTAGGAGTAAGAGTATTAACACTTTTATTAAGTGTCATGGTTTAATTTTTATTTTCTGTATAATTTATTATTAATTTATTCGTGTTTGTGATTTTAGTTTATCATTTTAATTTTACTTTTTTCGGTCCTCATTTTATCCATGTCCCATGCTTGAATGAAGTTGTCACAGTCATTCATTTAAATTATCACAATATAAAAGTATTACTTTATTTAATTTATTTATCTATTTTACAAAAGGCTTCATTAAATAATAATAATAATAATAATAATAATAATAATAATAATAATGTTTCCAACTAGATTTTTAAAACTAAGATTGTTCATAGATTACACTCTTTTGTAACAATCTTTAACTCTGGGTATTCTGTGCTGACACTAAATAGAAGTGTAAAAAATAATTATTAATAACAATAATAATAATTATTATTATTATTATTGTTCCGAGTGACATCAATGGGGGGTCCATAGTATATTTTTCTTCTTGCAAGGGGTTTGTGGCTGAGAAAAAAACCCCAAAACATAAGAACCTGTGCCCTATTGAATCAGTTTTTCTTCTGCAGGTCATTTGCATTTTTTGTTGCATGTATTATATATTCAGCCAGTGTGTTATGTGTTTATTGTTTTATGGCACAATAAGACCCAACACAACCAATAGTATTAGCCTATTAGTATTGGAATTTATATTGGTCTTATTGTACTGGTTGTAATACATTTTTAATGTGAAATACAAGATTGCATTATCTTATATCACACACAGACACATACTCCTTATTAACAAAAACCTGCCAGCCATGAAAGAACTCTTACATACATAAAAGCTGAGCTGTTTCATACTGTATTTCTCTATTCATGATCTTATCACAAAATGTTGTACCAAATCCCCTGGCATGGGCGCTATTTTAATTCCATTCTCCGACCTGCTGAAAACAGAGGATTAAGACTGTGTGGATCGAGTGTGCACGCACATGTATATGTCCACATGTTTGTGTGAGTGTATGCTGGCTTTCATGTGTTGTAGCCCACATGTGAGCAGTGATAGGAATCTTATTGCTGTCAACGGTCCAAAGGCCAACGCTGCACTGAACAGAGAAAATCCCCGAGCCTGAGCTCTCTGTCTCCCTTAATCTATACTCCTTTTTCTCACCGTTGGGCTCAAACCAGCAGATGATGGATGGCTGTTGTGTTACAAGGGGCCTTTTCTTTCTTTCTTTCACTCTATCATTCCCTCTTTTTTTACTTTTTTGTTCCAACTTTTTAAAATAAAATAAGGTTAGAAAAGGGGTTTGGGGGCAATTGCACAGAGTTTGAATTGAATCACCTGGCTGTCTCCGAACTCATCGTTTCATCTACAGGTTTCTTTTCGTTTCTCTTTTCCACTTTTCTCTCTCTGTCTCTCTATATATACACAGCTGTCTGTCCATGTCAGTCTATCAGACAGTTATCAAGAGGATTTTGAACATTGCTTTCACTGTGATAACCAGGTTTCTGCTTGAGCTGATAGCCTGCTGGACCTTCATCAGGCCGCCGTCCAGACACAGAGGGGGAGGAGGAAGAGGAGGGTGTGGGGTTGACTTGATTAACCTTCATCTTGCTGGCAGAGATGGAAGCCAAATCCCACATCACCCACTTGTACATGCACTTTCCCTTCTTAACCCTCCAGCTTGTGAACAGAGGAGTCCAAGACAAGAGACCGGGTGGCTGGGGAAAGTGGTTTGCTCTAGAGATTAGCATGTTTGTGTATATGCGTGGATTTGGCTGTGGTGTGCATGTGTGTGTTCAGTGAGGTCAAAGGTCAGCCTATCAGGTGGGGCCAGCACTGTGGCCAGTGGATCTGGATAAGGAGCAATTGAGTGGTCAAGTAGATGACCTCCCTCCGCCTTCATTTTGGGAACAGGCCACCCACCGGCACCCTTTGGCCCGGAGGTAAGATTAGTCTGGTGGGGCTGATAAAGCTCCACGTTCTCCCAACAGACCAACAATCACTGAGGATTATGCTCCTGGAGAGGGACGGTTTCCCACGCAAAGCAGGTGGGGAGAGATGCAAAGGCCGCTAACTTAAAGGTTCTTCTTGTAGTTGGTTTGGTGACTGCAGCCTGGAGCGAAAACATACTAATTTAGGTCTGCTGCAGTCATCACTGACTGTCAAACAATACATTGTGTTTTCCCAGAAAAGCAGCTGTGGTATGCGTCGACTGGTTGCGTGTTAAACCAGCACATAGTTTGGCTTTACCGCAAATGTTTCTTGCAGTTTTGTCCTCCTTACCTTTAGACAGATGTTCAGGGCCCTCACATATTTGAAAACAGCCATGTTTTATGAGGTGCTGAATAGTGAGTTCATTAACAGGACGAACCTCTCCACTACTTCATCCAGATCTCAACAGAGATTAATTTAATCAAAGATTTCTAATCAGAAAACTAGGTCTAAAATGAGTAAATCCAGATTTAAAATTGAGCTTATCTCTGTTGCACAATTAAAAACTAAACTCCACTTAGTAAATTTAAGTTTATTGATGTAAACTGAACTTAAACAGAGTTTAATCAAGATGGAAATTCTTGCTTACCTGAATTAAAATAAATAAATGAATAATATTCAGATCACTGTCAGCATAGTATAAAAAAGACAAACTTTCGACTGCTCTGTATTCCTTAGCTAGCTAGAAAACAATGTTTTCATGCAAGCAAGTTAAAACATTGCATTGTTTCCTTGCTAAAAATTAGTTAGCCTTATTAGCCAACTCATGACAGCTCGGCAGAGAAGCTCTAATTTCTCCTCCTTTGAGAATTACTTGTTGGCCCAATGAATGGATCAATATGGCAAAATAATAAAAGGTGGACAAGGAAAAAAGAGACTGGATCAACTGCTTTCTAAAGTACAGCAATTCAAAAGCCCAAGTCCTTTTGCTGCATGTCATCCCCTCTCTCCCTCCCCATTTCCTGTCATATCTTCGACTGTCTGTCCATTGAAGGCACAAAAGCCCCAAAAAACATTCAAAATAAAAAAAACACACACACACACACACACACACACACACAAAACATAAATAAATAAATAAATAAATAACTCTTAGTAGATTGTAGTAGATTGCTGGCTCAAAAATATACTTCTTCTCATACTTAAAAAGTACTCATATCTCAAAGAAATACTTTTTTTTCATGTGCATTACTTGTAGCGTGCTACTACCCACCCCTGTTTGTGGGACAAGTGAATGGCTCCACCATATTATGGGAAGCCATCCCATAATTTCAATCTCTCAGCACCAAAATTAATAAAAAATAAATAAATAAAAAGTTAACAAAAGATTACATTGTTTGCTAGTTAGCTAAAAGGTTAAGAAATTGTAACATTGTTTGCTAGCTAGTTAAAAAATTGCCCAAATATTACATTGTTTACTAGCTGGCTAAAGACAAAAGGCTGAAGACTTTCCCTGCCATCCAAAGAGTCATGCTGCTAAAGAAAAATATCGAAGGTAAATAAATTTTGAAGATTCCAGACATCTGAGTACTGAAAACTCTATGGAGACATTTCTGTTGCTTTTGTGTTTTATGCCTCCAAGATGCCCTTGTATAAGAAAGCATAAATGTCCTCTTCTTTCTTTGAAAACTCTCAATGAAGCTTCTCAAATACACGTTAGGTATGTATTTTTATTATATTCAAGCATCCTTGAATAAACGTTCTCAGATCTGCTGCCAATTACTTGTAAAATGCTCGACTCAAACACGTTCTCAGCTTTGTCTCTTAAGTTGTCACCCATCAATCTTCACTCACTTTCCTCTCTCCTTTATCTCCCTTCTCTCTCTCTTTCTCTGTTGCGCCGACTCAGAGCTCTGTTTCCCCGTGTTTGTTTTGTTCTCTGCTTCTCATTCGTCTCCCGTTCATTTCCATTACTCACAGGAGACACTTGGGGGAAAAAAAAGTTGCCTTTAGGCCGGGTTGCATCCAAGAGAGGGTGCCGCTCCCATAAGTGCTTTTTCATGTTGTTGGGTGTTTGTCTGCGATAGTTTCTGCCTCTGGTGTTTGCTGAACCAAAGCTGCACTTGACGGCTACACAGACAGCGTTTGACTGTGAACTGAGAGATTCAAACGCAGCTAAATTAAGACACATTCTGTCATGCTGCCAGAATTTGTTTCATTGTTTCGTTCCCACATAGACACTTTTTGGGCCCTTTATGGGTATAGTTGCATACGTGTTGTCCATCAGTAGTCCTTAGAAGTAATACCTCGCAGACCAGACACAAGGTCAACTCTATGCTGGAAGCCTCTCGATCAATATGCTCAGACGTTTGAGAGGCTCTGGCCAGCTTTTTTCCCACTGAAGCTTTCAGCTCGCGTTGTTTTCTTCCCCCAGCTTTTTTCTTTTTTCCCCTGTCAGATATTTCCCCGTACGTCATAACAGCACTCAGTTTTCCTCTTAAATTGTCCTTCACCACAACAAAAATGCTAACCATTCACCTGGAGAGTTAAGGAAAGAAAACTCAGAATTGGTTGGAGCAGCTGGGGATTAAGATTGAAGCATTTGGATTATGGATTATAATATTGTGTGGATTTAAGCATGTACTTAAGAACGACAACACAAAGGACAGAGTAATCATAATGTCAGTGTGAAGGGTGGCAGCCCATTGTGATTGGCTTAGGGGATGGGCCAGGAGGGGTTTTATCTTTCGAATCAGGAAATTGAATTATGAAACAAAGTGACCCAATGAAAAGGGTTGCAGTGACAGTATGGAGCTGATGGGATTAAGCCAGTTTGAAGGGCTGGCACTTCACCTAAAGGTTTCTTAATTAGATTGGTTGACAAAAGCACTGAGGCTTCAAGTGTAGCATGTATGTGTGTGCAGAAGAGGATCTGAAGTAGGATTGTTGTCTCTTGACTTGGTCTTCATTTTAGCCCCTTTGTGTGGCTATAAGTGTGAGAGGGTTCACTGAATTGAGGCTTGATTGAGACATTACAGCTGAGACAAATTTTAAGGTGATCTGAAGGTCCGCACAAATCCAAGTTTAATCAAAATTTGTCTCTATGACTAATTTGCTTACTGCTACCTGAATTCCAGACAAGAACGTCAGTATTTGATTACGCTACAAATACCTGGATCATATTCAGTGCCAGTCTTTTGACCATTCCTTTTTTTGAAGGGTGGCAGCAATAGCCCATTCCATAAGGATTTGGCTTGGGAACTGAAGGTTGGCTGGTCAAGTCCAGCATGGACCACAGTACAGAGTGAGGACTGGTAGAGGTGCCAGTTTACCTCAATTGCTCAATGAGCCCAACTATATGTACCATATCTGGCAACCCACAACACTTCTCCCACTAACTGCATGTCTATGGGTCCTGTTTATGTATGCATTTCAGGTCTACCTGTGTTTGCGTGTCTATAATTATCAGTGGAGTGAAGAATATTGAGATGTAAAGTACATCTTCTTCTTCTACTGTATGTTCATATGTAAACTATGGAATGGTTAAGGCTGTAGAAAGATTGTGACAAATAACCTACGGTTGACGTGTGGTTAGTATGTTTCAATCAAGTTTTTTGGCCCTGATCTGTGTTACAGACTCACCAGCATAGTTTTTTGCACTTGGCTTCTGTTTTTCTTTTTGTTTTTTTGTTTCAGAAAGCTCCCAATTAACCAACTCATCCCACCAATCAGTTGCACCTGAACATGCACTGCAAAAGGCTCGTCCTGATCCTTCCACACACTCTCTCAGCCAGCAGACTCTGCAGGACCAGACTCCTTCCACACCACTTTGTCATTTTTCCTTTTATTTACTAATAAATATAAAATTTGGTTTAACCACCTTTGTTTGTCCGCTATGTTGCTTTCCCTGAGACAGGTTTGTAACATATGGAGGCTTGTCTGAGATATGCTTTAAAGAGGCCCATAACCAAAGTTTTTAATAGGTTGGATTGGATTGGAGTTTGGATTGCTATTTTCTGATCTTGTGTTGTGAGTAACATTATGTTGGCACTTTAAGAGCAGCTGAACTTCTCCTTGAGACAATCAATGATTCAGCTGAATGCTTACAGGAACTACTCAAGTGTTTAAGTCTGATAAATTAATGTGTGACACATTTTAAGCATTTATACTTTGCTGACTCAGTCTCAGTCTAGTCTCACCAATTAAGCAGAAAAAAAGAAAAAAAATTGGAGTTGTTGCAGTTCCCAGTGGTGTCAGCTCATAGCAGCGTGGACATGGTCACCTGGATCTCAAGGATTAGACCAGTCCCAACTGCAGTTCTTAATACTGATGATTTTTTTATTCTGATTGTTTAAAACCAGTGCCATGTCTTAAGTAATTTTTAAGGTTTCTTGGAATTGGTAAGTAGGCTATTTGTTGACTGGGTATTGACTCAATCTGGGGCTTACTTTGACTTGGACCTGTCTGTCTTTGACTGAAGTGGTTTTGACAGCTGTGTCTATATGTAAGTTAGACTGAGCATTAATATTTCTTAACTGTTGTTACACATTTCTTTTGTCCAAATAAAGGATTGCAAGCAAGTAATGTAATGTACAAAAGTTTTTTTTTTTTTAGATGTGTGGCATGTTCTTTCATGAGAGGGAAACAACCATGGCAAACAGTTCCTTGCATTAAATATTTTGATAATTATATTTTGATAATTGTATATGGGAGTTTTGCATTGGAAAAGTATCATAAAGCTAGAATTGGTCATGTATTTTTAGGGGCACTGGGCAATAGTTCCACAATAACCTTTAAATATAGTATAATTCAAGTGGTCTGTGTGGAGTGGAGAAAGAGACTTCTGCTCCTCCTCTTGGCTCTGTTTTCAGACTAAAAATTTAGTCTGAGATGGGAGACAAAATTAATTATTTGATGACCTGGGCATGAGACTGAGCAATCAGCTGTCTTTATCCAGAGCTGCTTACTGCACCTTTATTTTCATAATTAATTTAAATCATATTGCCAAGCCTTACTGTGCATTAATCTTCTGTGGAAACTTACATTTTCTTTTGTTTAGGTTCTAGAAAGTTCAGGTCAGGTCAGGCCTCAATGTTCACAATGAAAGTAAAATGTTGGTTGCGGAATTGTCCGACATGGATGTAATTCCTACGATCCCAGGCTAGCATAAAGAACAGGAATTACTTTGGAATTTATTGTAGATCTGAAGATTTAGAGCAATGGAAGATAAACTCAGCAATTATCCAAATAATGGATGGTCTTTTTCCACCATCTGTGCTGCATTCCTACCCGTAAAAAGGATCACAGGCTATAATACCTGGGAGACCAGTTTCTTGGGCCGTCTCCCTGAGAATCAAGGTAAAAAGAGAGGCTTCACTAAGAGAGGTGTTGGATTGTGCCGATTTTGTTGAGAGAGAGAGGCATCATTCCAGCCAAATAATGGTCACCAGCTGAACTTTCAACATGACTCGGCTTACTTTGGTTTGCCAAGTCTAGCAGACAGCCAGCTTTTCCTTTCCGTGTGACCTGTACTCTCAAACTTTTGCTGTCTGAGTTTCTTCCTCTCACTTTGCCTTTTTATGTCCTCCTTTTTGCTTACAGTTAGGGCTGAATTTAGCACTTTTCTTTGTCTTGCTACTTTCCATCTGTTTCTTTCAACATAACATCCTCTTCTTCTATTTTGCCACGCTAGCAGTGTGCCTCTAATAATGGCTATGGTGGTGTTGGTTGGCGGGTCGGTCGTATGACTACTTTGGTTCAGACTGAAATATACTCAAGATGGAACTTGTTTGGAAAATTTAATACAGCCATGCATGGTCCCCAGGTGATGAATCCTAACAACTTGGTGGTCCTCTGACTTGTCTTTTAGCAACACATTTGTGGTTCAGAATGAAATATTTTAACTCTCTTAGTTTGGGATGGATTGCTGTAAAACTTGTTACAGATATTTAAGATCCCTTAAGGATGAATTATAATGATTTTGGTGATCCTCTGATTTGACCTCTAGCACCTTGACATCTACAAGATGGATTGGCACAAAAGTTTGTGCAGACATTCATGGTTCAAACTACTGTGTCCAAGGTGAATGTGAAGAATGAACTTTTCAGGTCATTCTAGACTAATGAATACAGTAGTCAGCCTATACACACAGGACCTTTATCATAGTCTTTATACATGATACATACCTGCATTATTTAATTATTTATATGTTTTTTTAACATTCAAATATCACACCAAGTTGTCTTTTTCTCTTAAATCTTAAAGAACAAACGCTCTCAGTTTGGGGTAAATTGATCAAACTCAGCCTTACTAATCTTCTTTCTGTCTTCCTCCTCTAAGCTTGCAAACAGTCTGTGAAGGAGGCACATTTTCCCTTTGAGGCCGATAAATATCTCCCACTGCAAACTTCAGAGCTTTAATGTATGCATGCCTTGTGCTGGTGATTTCTCAGGAAATGTGTAAAACGCCATTTGGCTGCAGGTTCGCCTAAGCTCCGTTTCTAAAACTGTCCTTTCTACCCCCCCCCCTCCTTCTCCCCTCTCTCCCGGGCCCTTATCAAAGACTCAGGACAATCAGCGGTTTATCGCTGCTGGAAATGAGTGCAGGAAGCAGATGTTGTTCTGATTAAACACACACACATCCACACACACATGCCAAGTGAGCGGCGCTCGCTGCTGCTTCAAGGACTGACAGGAGTTGAGGGCCAAGTCTTGGAGTCCAGAGTCATGATATCTGCTGAGCATGTGCTGTGGAGGAGACAAACTGCCAACACAACGGCCAGTTCTTTATTTTGTGTGTGTTTGGGTAAAAAATAGAAAGCAAAAACGAGACCAAGCAACTGACTGATGTGCTACCTTGGCTTCTTCCCTCTATTATGTAATCCGTCCATTGCACGCAATCATATAAATGCAGTAATCAATGCATGATAGTTAGGTAATCAGCTACCCTCTGCAGACCTAATGACAGCAATAAATGATGGCAATGGTTGCATAAACCACCTCATGTTTGAATATTGGCCATGTTACACTTTGCTCAGCATCATTCAGTTGATAGCTAGCTTAGCTAAAACTAGTTAGCCAGTGTTGGTTAGCTACACCATAATGGGCAACAAAGAGAAAACAAAAAGAACGAAGATGAGAATGTTGTTCGCTTTGAAGAATGTAGAGAACACAAGCAAATAATCTCAAGTAAATTTACCCAAGCAGGCATAACAAATACATACAAAGCAGAAGATGCAAGAAGGAAGCTAACAGACAAAATCAATGCCTGAAATCTTGCTGTGAAACAGATCATGGCTTAAGTATGAAGAAATATGAAAATATTAATGTGATAGCATGAAAGGAGACAAACATCTGGTGAGTTTCAATAAAAGCTTATGTTAATACATGAGACAGAGTGGTATTAATGTTTGGCTGGTGCATAGTGCTAACGTCAAATCTGTGCTCTTTAACAAGTTGTTAGAAATTGTTATGGTGACTATGCCACTCAGTTTAGTTTTATGCAACCAGGTACAGACCGACACAGTGTACATGTGTGTATGAATGAGAGGCAGGGAGATCGTAATACAGTTTCTACTTTATTAAGAATGCACTTTGGCACCCCTTTATTTTCTTCACTTTAGGCTATTATTTTACAAACTAGATATAAAAGGACATAAATAAATGACATAAGTTACATGTACCTAGAGCTCCTTGACAAAAACAAAATAAAAAAAACAAGGCCAAAAAAAAATGAAAAGAAAAACATGATCATGTCAAAAAAAAAGATTGAGAGAATGTTAGATCTACATGGCTAGATCATATGGCATCGGAAGGCATACAATGACAAACATTAACTCTTGCGTTTTGTTAATTTTTTTCTTCTTTTTTCAAATCGTTCAACATTTAAGTAAAGGAAAAAAGTATTTTACAGTACATTCTGGTTTCCCTCTCCTTCCCAACATGTCTTGCATATTTCCAAACAGGTCCTTTTTCGATAGATAAAAACCCAAAAGATCAACGCATTGCCAAAAAAGGAAAGAGCAGTAGAGCTGTATTAAGGACGGAGGTGTTCTTGTATTATATGAAGCGTCACTTACGAGTTCCAAAACATTCACATAAGTATAGTTTAAAGAGATAAAGGAACAAAATGAATATAGTCCATTGGGTTAAACCTGTAGCTGTATGATGTGCTCTGGAAAAAAATAAAAAATAACCAACAGTTTTCCCTTCTTAATCACCTTTTCCTCGCTTCTCTGATCCTTTGTTGTATACAGGTGCGTCGTTTTAAACTGCTTCCATTTCCACATGGAGCGACGTGGTCCCTCTGTCACTTGTCATGAGCTCAAAGAGTCCAAACTCTCATCTGTGTTCGGTGTGTTTCTACGCACAGGAGGCTTTTAGTCACACTTGTCTGTGTCTCCGTGTGTCCATTTGCAAGCCACTGTTGCTGCCAAATGCAGAAATAGGTTGCATTCCAGAAAGCTGTTCGATAAATGCTGTTGCTGAGTAGAGTTCGCACGATGGGGGCAACACACCTTACATCATTTTTTTTAGATGCCACAAAAGCAACAAAAAGTCCAGGGTTTTTTCTTTTTTTCATGTCAAAAACAATACATCTCTTTTATTTCCTCCTCTTCCACCACAGTGGCATGAAAACAGACACAATTACTAATAGTACTTCAAAGACGTTGTCACTCATACAGCTACACACACGCACACACTCACAGACACCCGTGCACATACATCATCACATTCGCACGCTCAATTCAAACGTTTGTTACTTTACATGCAAACAGAACAAAACAATACAAAAAAAAAAAAACCCAAGAAAAAAACAAAACAAAAAAAACAAACACACAAAATAAAATGAAACTTCAAAATAAAAGTACATTATCCGCTGGAGCAGGGCTTCTCGATTATATTACATTCTTCTTATTGTCTCTTTTTTATGCTGTTAAATCATTCATAGTAATTCCAGTACTTCACTGGGGTGGCCACAAGCACGAGGTGGCTAGTTTGTCAAGCTGAAGTGTTGTGACAGCGGACGTCCCAGTCGCTTGGGGATGGATTTGTCATCTTGGTGTCGTAGGAGACTCCAAGGAGAGGAGGGGAAAGCAGGAGGAGGAAGACAAAGAGGAGGAAGAATTCTGGTCGTGGCGAGCAAAGGCCGGGATCCTGTTTCTGATGGACGGCAGCAGCTGTGGAGAAAGAAAAGGGGGGAGGAACAGAGAAGCTGCATCAGTCATGGTGGTTTTGAATATAAACAATTTCTGCTTGGCATCCTGTCCCGACCAACAACGCCGCTCTCCAGCTTCAGCCCGATGGAACATTCGACTCATCTGCTAAACAAAATCGAATGCCAAAGCCGGAGCATCCAGAGACTGCGAGCGGCCGCCCTACAGGGGGAAATATGGATTTCGTGGCAACAGTGTATTAACTTGTGTGCACCACATGCTGTTGTGTGTACATAATATGTGAAACATGCCCTTGACTTATTGGCACACATCAAAAGCACAGCAATAGACTTTTAACTAGCTTGTATATTAGCTGTATTCTGTATGTATAGATTCAACAGCCAGTGCGACCGCAGCATGCTTTATTGTAATGCCAACTGAAATAAATCCTTTGTAAAGTCTTCAACATTCCTCATGCAGGATTATTGATTAATTATAGCACACGAGCTTTTGGTATTTATTATTATAAGCCTTCAACAGCATAGTTTATATTGTACTGCATGAAGTAAATGCTCTTATTCTGAAAGAATGACTGTTTCTGTTTCTGCAGTTTTTTTACGTTAATTAAAAACTTTTCCAAAGACATGTTAGTATAATGAAACACAAATCACCAGTAGAGCTACAACAATTAGTCCGTAAATCAGTTCGATCATCTACAGGAAGTTAATCTCTAGTTTGATAATCAATTAATTGTGTTGTATTTTTCAAGCAAAAATGCTAAGCGTTATTGGTTTTAGCTTCTTAAATGTGAAGATTTTATGCTTTACTTTATCAAATGATTTGATCATATTTATGAATTGATTATCTTTGGGTTTGGGACTGTTGGTCAGATAAAACATCACCATGGCTCTGCAAAACTGTAATGGGGATTTGTCGCTAGTTTCAGTCGAGCTGCAACAATTGGTCAAAAAATTAGTTGCCAGCTATTTTGATAATTGATTAATTGTCATTTTCAAGCAAAAAAGGTCAAACATTTTCTGGTTCCAGTTTCTTATATGCACGTGATGATTTGCTGTTTTTCTTTTTCCTTATGAAAGTAAATGAAGAGTCTTTGGGTTTTGGACTGGCTGGACTAACAAAGATCTTTTAGATATGATTGATTAATTGATTAATTGTAAGAATAATCTGCTTATTACCCAATAATGAAGATAACCCTAATTTTCAGACATGTTTAGATAAAATGCTTCAAATCAATGAGGCTGATTAATGAGGATAATTGTTCATTTCAGCACTATTCAACAGCATCACAAACTACAGCCTTTAAAATTACAGATTCTCAAACAACAAAAAAACTGAACATCATACAGGGCACGTGAAGTGTATTAAAATGAATTAAATAAATCAATGCAATCACATAAATTAAACCTAACAAAAATGGTTGAGATCAGTCTTGAACTTGCTGAGTAAGCAAAATCCATGCTTTATTAACTTCTGAGAATGTACTAATTTGTGTGCATAAATTAAAATCTCAAATAAAAATCTTAATGAACCAAAAAGAGAGAACAATATGCAGTATCAGATACATTTAAGTGAATTACAACCTGACCTGCTCTAAAATGAATCAAAATGAGACTTCTCCTGATAACATGACAACATATTGGTGTGTCCCCCAAAAGCTCCTTCTTCCCCACTTTCCTGGAAAGTGTTTCCGAGCCTCGGTGGGTTCTGTTTGGCTGACTGGGAGTCAGCGACTGATTAATTCTTCTCATTAACATGCCAGCGGCATCAGGCCCGCAGACTGATCACAGACCGGTGGCTATTGATCTGCTTGGGCTGCCTGAGGTGGCGCGACCCGCTTGTTAATTAACACAGTTTCTGGAGCTGAGGGGCCGGTGATGAGACAGAGGAGGGGGTCTAATGAATCTTTGAGGCACTCTGTGGCTACACATAGTTGATAATAGAACCAATAATAACAGGAGGTTTAATCCAATATCTTTATTTGTTTTATTTTAATAAGTCTTTTATGTATTGAGTCTAAAATAAAATACTATTGATCCTCACCTTGATGACGTTTTGAGTAATCCTCTGTGTATTTTCTTGGCGATGATGATGCTGATGATTCTGATTCATTCTGCATCCATATTGCCTTTGTTGCATCCTTTAGTCCACATAAATCCGGCCGATAAATTCCTTCACTCTTGCGTCCAATATAAGCCAATTTAAATGGTGCAAACAGCTGTCCATCAAAAGTGAAGAGGAAGAGACAGTGGGTCCTGCAGTAGCGGGAGGCTGGGGTTTTGATTCAGATGGGGAGTTGAATGGAAGAATCCAAATTGTGTGTTTATCTGGGGTGTTGGAGGGCATTTTTGGGAAGACAGGGGAGTGGGAAGGCTCCTCTGGAAGATCAAAGACATTCTCAGCAATGTCCTGAGGGCAACAAAATACAGCGTTCTGGGAGAAAAACAAGGCCAGAACAGAGCAAAAAACACAAAAAGCTCCTCAAAATAAGCCCTCCCTGCACCGGCATCTCCCCTCGGAATCCAACCCTCAACCTCTCGGAGATTCACTGTTTATACACAACGGTCAGGATCCTCCATTTTGTCTGTCAGATATCAAACAGATCCAGCTGAGAGAGAACAATGGTGGCCGGGGCAGCCTGCAAGTCCCACAGAAACAATTCATGTACAATAAACATAGTCACAGGAAATCAAAAAAATCTGCTCCGCGGATTATTCCAGAAAGAAAGTTCCAGAAACAACACTCTGCCCAAGATGAGGAAGAAAGGTACGATCACACCCCTCCCCTCACTTTTCCTTCCAGACCATTAAAGGCACTCCAGATTGGCCTCTCGGAAGCACTTTTCCAGCCGTCCCTCCATCTATCCATAAATGCTGCAGACAGAAGCATCCCATTCTCCGAAACAACAAAAAAAGGGCAAGGTAAAGGTCTGATTTTAAAAAAAGTGCCATTTTCACCACTTTTTTTCTTCTTCATCAACATCTTCTTTTCTTTTAGATCCAATTTAAAGTGCATGGATGAGGTAAACTATTTCTTCATAGTTTATTTGTGTCTTTTTTTATATTTAATCTTTTTTGTTATTTATTTATTTTTTTCATAAGAAACGAAGTCGCTTTGCTTCCTTTTCCTTTTTCTTTGTTTAAATCTCTCAGACGGGAACCATTCTGCCTTGCATCTGTTGCATTTGGGACAGCATTCCCTGGACACTGGTCAGGATCTTGTTCTGGTGTGCTGCCGAGGAGATGCCTATGCGAGCCATGTCCCTGAAAAAGGATGGGGGAAAAGAGGCCTTTTAGGATCGGAGACAACAATAACAAACACACGTAGGCCTGATCCATATGATGAATTTTACAGCCTTCCAGTGGAAACCGGCCTGACAGTTTAACTGCTGAATAAGGAATTTAACCTGCCAACACAGCAATCCTAATCCTGTAATCTTAATAGGAGAAAAATGGAAATATTACAGACAGTTGACAGAGACTGAGAAACATTTAACACATGTAGACAGATTGATTCTGCTCTAATTACACAGGAATAGTTTGATATTACACTCAACAGCAGATCGATACCACTCTCATGTCTATACACTAATTTATTTATTTTGGTTTAAGATTTCAAGCAGAAGTAAATAGCTAGCTACATGCTGCATAGATACCAGATGTGACATGATTGGGTGTATGTCAGAAAGGAGCTATGGTTGTGGCCATGTTAAGGACAAAATTTAAAACTTATTTTCTCCTTTTGTTTACTTGTCATTTACAAAATGAAAGCTTGCAATACTTACTAAAATTAAACATCACTTGTAAACTTGGAACATTAATTCTTTAATATTTTATTAACAAAGTATACTGATCAAGAGTTTGGTATTAGTTTGTTAGCTAATGTTAACTGTAGGATGTATATTTCATATTTAGCGTACAGACAGAAAAATCAAGAATATTGATCTTTAAAGAGTTTAATTTGCTGCAGGAATGAGTCACAGAAATAAGTTAGCAATTAGCATGTTGGAACTTCTCAATGGTAGTGGGTTTTTTAAATGGGTTTTTTTGTTAGATGCCTTAAATAAGGTCTGTAGTTTCAGAGATTTTCACGTTTTGTTCTACAACTTAAAATACTTCAGTAAATACACTCGCGCACTTTGAAACTTTTACAGGTCTTTGAAAAGGTGGTTGCTAACAAGTGGCTAAATAAGACTAGAGATTGTCGGGGACATAGCATAATGTTAGCTTTTTTACTTCTGGCAATTGCATTTACACTTCAAAAAAAGATAAAAGTGGTGTTCATTTGTGAAAACTGTCTTGCTGAACAAAACGTGTAAGTATCATAAATCTTTGTGCACCATGGAGCTTATTTTCTGCACTTATCCAAAGTCCAATGAAAAAATCCCATTTGCTTTTAGTTGAAGAAACCAGACTGATGCTAACTTCTGGGTTGGCTTCTAAAAAAATGCCTACAGCACTCCATCATATTTTTCAGTCTGTTTCAAAAATGCATTTTAACCCTAACCCCAAAAAAGACGATTTAGCAAAATAAAAGCAAAAAATGCCCCAATCCATTCCCAGAATTCAGTATACTACATTCACTATAAGAACTTTTTTTGCTGTGTTGACAAGCTTACACTTTGTTCTCTGTCCTGTTTTGTTTCTCCCTTCATTTCTCCCCTCCCTACTTACTCTTGTGTCATGTGGACCACAGCCTCTGGAGTAGTGTAGCCGGCGGCAGTGAAGTTGTCGCTATATCTCTCCATGCCGATGGCCTGCAGCCAGTCCTCTACTGTGCCCACGGCCGAGGACGCCTCGGGGCTCCCTGGCTCCAGCAGGGTGGTGTTAGGCCTGGTGGATGGAGGAGAGAAATGTGGAGAATTCATTTCATGAACTTAAGCCCTACAGACATTGTTTTATGTTGCCTCAAGTTTGGTTCTGTATTTTAGGCCTGCACATAAGCTTTAATGCACAGCCACCATATGTGCAACTATCTGTGCAAATAGACGGTAAAAGTTACATTCTGTTTAAGTGCTTCTGACTTGAAAGGTAATGATCCACTTTCTTCCACAGTCTGGACCACCACTGATTCATGACAACTACAGAAACAGCAGCACTCTGGGAATTAGAGTTTCCCTGATTCCTTACTATGATGCTGTAGTATCAGACGGCCATGACACACATACTTTGTGCGATGACAGAGAGCTACCCACAAACTGTAAAATGTTCCATGCTACATTTCTCTCTAGCTTCTCCTCCTTGATGGACTCAGCAGCTCTGTCAGGTTCAAGCTCTGTTTTGTGTCCCTGTTTTGCAGGTCCTACCTGAAACCCCAGCCAAGTCAAACACGGTTTCTCTTGGGTGTGACCGACACAGTTAGTTAATACTTTTTTTTTTTACAGAAAACACACAAACCCAGGCACACTTGAGTGAATTTTACCGCACGGTGGAGTCCCTTCTCCTCACATTCAGATATTCATCAGTAGCTCCTTTTCACTTCTTGCTCTCCCTTTTTTCCCATACTTCCTCTGTGTTGAGGACTGCAGCAGCGCCGTCAGCCATGAAACATTTACACGGGGCCGGTGAGTCTGAGTCGGTGGCAGTCTCGTCCCGCTCTGGTGACTCTCACGCACTCTTTCTTTATCGTTTACCTTTTTTTTTTTTTTCTTAAAAAGGATGATGAGCTGAACTGTGAGAACAGGATGTCAGACTCTTTAATAAGTCATATCTACTCAGGAGGTGGAAAAGATTATGTGTAGGGATCCCTTTTTACACACACACACACACACACACACACACACACACACACGCTCTACTTTCCCTTTCCCTCTTCTAACTGTAAAAGCTGCATTTACAGGATTCAGCTCTGCTAATTACTCCACAAGGACTCCCTTCTTGCTCTCACTCTGTCCCATTAGGTGAGTGTGTGAGCATACATGCGACCCTCTCTTGCGTGCACTCACACACTCGTTAAACTCAAACAGACTCCCGCTGGCCTGCGTCGAGTCTGTAAACACGCGTAGGTCATTCTTAACACGTTTAGCCGCTCGAGAGTAATGGAGTCGGAGCTGTAGGGTCATGTTTGTTTTTAACTCAGCGTTACATCGTAATTCTCCCGCCCCGTTAGAGCGGCTACATTCCTGAGTGTACAGCACCATTAAAGCTAGTTTGCAGAGAAATCCATTATAGAGGGTGTTTGTGCTGAAAAGAGGCACACGTTGCTGGTAGATAATGTTTAATGGTGAATGTAAAGACCAGCGAGAGAATAGAAGAGAGTGTGTGTGTGTGTGTGTGTGTGTGTGTGTGTGTGTGTGTGTGTGTGTGTGTGCTGACTGTGTGTGTGTGTGTGTTGATGTAGAATAATGTGTACTTAATGCACTGCGTAGTAAATAGGTTGCATATGTGTGTTATGTACATTAGCTTTTTAACACAACATATCTACAGGTTGCCACTGTGAAGTTAATGTGAAATACCACAACTTTCCTCCACTTTTGTAAATAAGACAGCAGGAGCTGTGCAGTGATCAAGCCAGTTTATTTTTAGCTTAGTCTGCAGTAGTAGAATATGACTAATGCAAGAGTTTGTGAAATAAACTTGCATAATTAGTCATATTCCTGAATAACATAACCCCTGTCTGAAAAAATGTGATGTTAAAGGGATAGTTCTGATTATTTTATTGATATGTGTAGTAGATGGGAGTCAGTAAGCCCAAGTTTGGAAAACAGGAGAGGAGTCCTGCTGTGGGAAGCTAGACAATGTACTGCGGTGGACAATCTATTCTAGCCACCTAAAAATATCAAGCACTATCAGTTTAAGTGTATGCAATATTTAGAATATTTTCACCGGTTTACATCTGACAGCCTTTTCTGATGGGAAATATAAGCCAAATATTGCTCTCTCCAACCCAACCAGACTCCAAAGGAGAACTCATTCATTTCATTTCACAGAATATTATGTTAGCTTTTCATGTTATTGCGTGATTTCTGTATTTATGGAGTTAACTTGGATTCACTGAAATCACACAATAACACAAACAAACTAACAGGTCAAGCAGCAGACCAGAAACTCACATTATAAACTACATTACGGTGATTTTCAGTTGGAAAGGTTTGTCTTAGAGCAAGGTAAAGGGGTGAAAATATTCTAACTATGGCATGCACTTAAACTGCTTTAGATTTATAGGTAACATGTTTTGCTGCTGACCCTGTCCACATCAGCTTCTCCAAAGCAAACGTGCCGATGGCCAGTTACTTCAGGTAATGCACTGACTCTACATTGATAAGTATCTCATACAGCCCCATCTCAAATAATCCAAACTATTCTTTTAACAGAATTCTCAGAAAATGCACCACAATTCAAAAGCTTGTCACAATCACAACTCTAGTGGTGTTTTGCTGAGCTGTTAACAGCTTTTATACGAACTATTTCTTTGAGAAAAACTAATTCTGTTACAAATAGGAACCAAAACTTTCTCCATGCCTTGATGGTTATAGAGAGATGGTTATAGATAAATAATGATTTGTTCTCTGTGATTCGTGTGCACTGACCCTTTAACACCATATCTATTTTCCATCCTGGCCTCTCACCTGACAGTGGTCTCTCCCCCAGTCCTCTTCAGAGTGTTGGGGTTGCGGATCAGCTTGTCCAGCATGTTGACGATCTGTCCAAATTTTGGCCTGTCGGCCCGCTCTCTCTGCCAGCAGTCCAACATGAGCTGGTGGAGTGCCACGGGGCAGTCCATGGGCGGGGGCAGCCGATAGCCCTCATCAATTGCCTTGATCACCTAGACAGTACATCAATGCTTCTGTAAGTCACTTTGCTTGGAGAGAGTTGAACTGAAATAAAAACTGTGGGCAGTTTGATTACAGCTTTGTCATTTTTTCCACTGTAATTTTATACCCATAGCTTAATTTTTAATTACCTAACTTTAGGCACCTACGCAAGACATTTGGTTATGCACAAATTAAATTCTTTATCATCATTAGTGGAAGTAGAAATGTGAATTCAGTCTGTAATGAGAAAGGGGAATATACTGCTGTTTTTTTATCACCCCTGCAGGTAATTTGATTATATAATCAAGTTAAGATGATGAAGTATCTTTTAAAAATGTTTGACAGTACACATGCGACTGGGAATTATTGTTTGAGCTCTAATATTTCTCCTAATTCAAGCTGCATGTTATTTATGATTGTCTGCATATAATTACATTTCTCCACACTTACATCTTGGTTACTCATGTCCCAGTATGGTCGCTCGCCGTATGACATCACCTCCCACATGACAATGCCGTAGCTCCACACGTCGCTGGCGGAGGTGAACTTCCTGTAAGCAATGGCCTCAGGGGCCGTCCAGCGGATGGGGATCTTCCCTCCCTGTAAGTGAAAGATGGGCTGATTAATGAAAGCTGACAAAGCGGACAAGTAAGGTGACACAAAGACAGACCAATGACTCAGTCACACACACACACTCACCCTGGTGGTGTACGCAGCCTCGGGGTCGTCCTCCAGCACTCGGGACATGCCGAAGTCGGACACTTTGCACACCAGGTTGCTGTTGACCAGGATGTTGCGAGCTGCCAGGTCACGGTGAACGTAGCTCATGTCTGACAAGTACTTCATGCCCGAAGCAATGCCACGCAGGATGCCAACCAGCTGGATCACTGTGAAGCGACCGTCATTCTTCTGCAGAAAGACAAGAACTTTTTTTTTTATTGTGTACCATTTCATCCTACTGACAAATGTTTTACAAAATACAAGATCAATTTATTGATCACTTTACAGTAAATTGGAAAACAAATAATCAATCACAAAAATAAAGGTGGAATGTGTGTAAATGTTACAATTGGAATGTGTTTACATTCAACTGTGAATATTTTACCTTTATTACAGTGGCAATCATCATTTTCAATTAAGTCACCCCATACATTTGAGTTAAACTCTGTTTTCAGTATTGATTAATGGTTTGTGACACTATTATATTATTTAAAAATGTTTATCATATATAAGCAGTATATAAAAATCTAATAAATGGTTTATAACAAACTACAAATTTACAAAGCTGTAAGAAAATAAGGGGATACTTTACGTGGCAATTGTTTTGTTAATTACATTGTGAAGAGTTTATTAATGAAAACATTGTGTTCCAAGGCATTTGTTAACTGTCTATACGCCTGCACAAATCATTCACAGGCAGGTTTATACCTGTTTATAAATGTGTTCAAAACTCATAAAGAACATTGTGGAGTGGGAAAATGAGTTAATATATAAAGATCCTCATACCTGCTCATATCTACCATTGTACAATAAGTTACTTGTGCTGCGTAATTTAGGCCAAGACAACACAACTTTTCAAGTACCACATTTTTAATTTCCTTCTGTTTGCTCTATGCATCTTCATTTGAAAACCTGAAAAAATTTGGGGAAAAAAAATTCAGTACAGCTGTAGTAAAATTACTCGATAAAGTAGCTAAGCATCATCGAAAACCAAAAGTGTAGTGATCCCTGGGAACACAGAGGTGAGACCTGCGCCAGCCTTCTTGTCGGAAAAACAGTAAGTCGATCAAGGAGAGGATGGAGATTAGGGTGAATGTTTGCGAACGAACGCTTGTAATTTCGGGGGATGACATTACACAGATAAGATGGGATCAGCACGCCACAGTCGTATCGCACACTCACACACGTGCACACATGTGTGCAGACAGAAACGCATGACTGACCCTCAGGAATGCATCCAACGATCCGTTTTCCATGTACTCTGTGATAATCATCACTGGCTTACCTAGAGAGAGGGAGAGAAAAAAGAAGGAGTGAGAGAATGAAAGGCAGATGATTATGGAGGTAAACGATGCACATCACAGCCCGACACAGCAGGGGGGTTCTCGAGGGAATGCGTTTGTGTGTGTTAGGCCATCCATCTCTGTCCCGTAGTGATTTAATTAGCTCAGTGTTACGGTTGCCCTGACGTCCCGCTTCTTTCCCTGCACATGCAAAGGCATCTCCACTGAAACAAAACACCACTACACACATACACACACATACACACACACCATCTTGTGTTTATGCAAATATAAACTGACGTTGGATGCATTATCCAAAGTATCATCACAGTGAGCCACCCAGCATCCCTCTGACTTGCTATTTATGTCACTCACTGTCCCTTTGCCCTCTTTCTCCTCTGCCAACTTTCCACACATCTGTCACTCTCCTGCTACCTCCTCTTTTCTCCTCCTTCCCTCGATCCCTGCCACTCCTCTCTGGCCTTTCTCACCCCATCCCTCTGTCTTCCCCTCTCCATCTCTCTTGGGGGAGCGCCTGTGTCTTTATCTGAGCCGGGGCAGGCGGCGGGGAGGGTGGACATTCCCTGGTGGGTCTCTGTCTGTCTTTGTCTCTCAGGGATGAGGGGGGATAGCAGGCATGAGGAGAGGAGGAGAGTCAAAGAGTGAGAGAGGAGAAAAAAAGGAAAGGAAAGGAAAGGAAAGGAGGGAGGGGAGGTGGCTTGTTTTTGTCCCAAAATGGCAGCAAGCTGGTGCCTAACCAGCCATGGCAACAACACATGCCCAAAAGTGCTGCCACGAATTCCTGCTAGAACCGCGCTGTTCTCTGCGTTCCATTTCATGTGGCACAGTTAAGGTGGACTTACAAGTTTATTGTGTCGGAGAAAAGTGCTGACTTGAACCTAACGCCTCGAGGGGACGCCGTGTGAAATATCTTGTGCGCTCCAGCAGAATGCCTGAAGCAGCAGCGAGCCAGCCGAGCAGTTGGCAGCTGAGGTCTTGAAGGTGCCGTTCCTCCACTCCACAGCAGGCCTCTCACCATGCCAAGAGGCCGTCAGTCACCGCCTTACCCGCCGCGTGATTGGCACTCCATTAATTACGGGGCGCTCCGGCGATGCCCCAAAAAGAGGAAGTGGAGTTAAACTTGGGGGAGAGCTGGGGTTCTCTTTGTCAGCCATCTTTGTTCCCTTTGTTGCACGCCTCTGCCCTGGGGCCGCTGCTGATTGACAGCTCCCCAATCAAGTCTGAGGAGCGTCTGACCTGCGACCTTAAACTCTCGCCTTCCCAGCCCCGCCCTCTTCCTCCCTTCCTATTTGCATGCTAATTCCTTGTTTACTGAATACGCCCTGCCGCCTTTGGCAATGAACTCTGGGCGAGGGCCCCACCAGAGGGCCGATTATCACCTGCCAACAAAACAGGAGAAGCAGAAAAATGCAACAGCACTGTAAAAACGAAAAAGTTGAGAAAACTAAAATTTCAAGGCAACGTACTTCAGTAGATGTTTTGAAAGTTTTACCTACTACTAATGTTTTGTTGCGATAACTTACCTTCGTCTTAAGATTAACTTGAATCTTCAAGTTTTATAAAGCCATAAAAAATGTGTATTTCAAAACTTGTTGAACTTGTTAAACTCATTGAGGTGATTATGGTTAATTGGTTAATACTTTAATATTTTTAGTTGCAACCATTTAATTTCCAAGCACCCAAATCATGACAAATCAGGTTCACAGCTCCCTGTGAAAAATTTGTGAAATTTTTGGGGGTTGGTTTTAAAACTCAAAGATTCATGTTCATGTAAAGAAAAAAAAGCAAATTATCTTAACAAAAGATTATACTTTGTTTAGTGTATTTAAAAATTAAAGAGTTTAAATTCAAAGCTCAAAAATCAAGTGAAAACAGTTGCCTTGAAATTATGAGTTATAAATTGTATGAATTATGAGGGGTCAATATTGGGGGAACGTTGGGCAAACGATCTCAAGAGGCCCTGGCCTTTGCTGCAGACAAAGATCTGGCTTTTAAATGCAGATCTTTTTAAATGAGCACGCTCTTACTTTATGTAAATCAGCTGTTAAACACATCACGTCTGATTTCAAGCTCTAATGGAGGCGATATTTTAATTACACACTAGCATGATAGAAACATTAAGTATATACAGGCTTCAAGATGGTGGACTGCAGCCAACTGTCTTCAGCAAGAGATTTTTGCACATTTATGTATTTCAGTGCCTATTTGGAGTTCCTCCATAATTAATAAGGCTTAATTGGCTCTGTTGGACATGCCAGCAAACTGAGGCCAGATTGAGAATTCCTTTTAACTTGATTGTAATGGAGAGGGGAGTGCAATTCAAATAATGGATTTTTAATAGATTCCACTGACACACTCAAGTGTAAAGGACTAATTTGCCCAAACCTTGTGTCAAGCTCTCAAAAGTAAAGAGTGGAAGGAGGTGGAGTGGGAGTTATGGGATGATCTTCTCACTGTGGTTCACCCTCCTTTCATGTCGGCTCCTGTCACTGCCGCGGAGCTCGTCTGCTTCTCCCTCATCTCTGTCTCGCTTCGGCTCTTTCTGTCTCAGCCTCCGCTTCAGTAGTCCCACCACCCTCTGCTTTCTCCCTCTGTCGTGCCCACTGTTGTTCTCTGTCTTTCCTCTAATCCATCAGCTCCTAACCGCCTTCCTGTCTCTTTCCCCCTGCGTCTCTATTTGCACCTTGTCTGTCCGATTTCTCTTCCTTCCTCCTGTCCACCAGTCCTCCTCTTCTCTGTCTTTCTCGCTCCGTCTCTGCGAGGTCCGAGAGGTCATTCCCCACGGTGAGAGGTGTGATAGGTGATAAGCAATTCTGCCTGCGCTGCTGTTCACTTTCAGCTCCGACTGGGCTGAAAGTGTGTATGTGTGCATCTTTCTGTGTATGTGTGTGTCCTAAAGTGTGAGAGACAGTGTTATCTAGCACAGATAGGACCAGTCTGTTGTGTCACGACACATTAAGGCACTTCATCCATCTAACCCAAGCCGAGTCTGGCCATCAGCTATGGTAACACTCATGCACACATGCATGCAATCAAAGGTACGCCGACATGTGCTGACAAGACATTTACACACACACACACACACACACACACACCCTCACACACACACACACACACACACACGGACACATCTAACCTAACAAATAGCACCGGGGGAAGGTGTAAAAGGTGGGGAGAAACAGAGAGACTAAGAGGAGAGAGTGCCAAGGGCAGAGGGAGGGGAGATTTGGCCAGTGTTTTGTGGCCGTGCAGCAGCAGATAGAGAAGGGATAGGGTATCACTCCCTAACCCCAAACACATTTACAGCTGACACCATGATTAATGAGCCTTGTGCCGCGCTACAGGGCCTGTTCCTGGACCCATTAGACCCCCTCCCAACTGCCCAGCCACCTCTAACACCAAATCCCCCCTGCCCACCAATGCTGGACCCCCGTCCATCTGGACAAAACCCACCTGGGGATACCCGGGTGGGATACCGGATGGGACATCCAGATAACACACAAATACAATATGTGTGCAAATTCAAGTATTCTAGGACAAATGAAAAATAAGTGCTTGTATGTGTTTAGATGCTGCAGGTATGTGAGCATTAAAACATACACACACCTTCAGCTAGTAAAGATTGGATTGTCCCTACGCTTACCCTTCTCCAAAGTCACCCCAAAACCGCAGACGTGGTTTGTAATGATTTATTGTTACTTTTTTTTAAGGGAGTAAGGGGACAGCCGAAATAAATGTCCTTTCTGTGTTATTATAATATTACAGTCATTGTGTGTGTAAATGGGATTGTGTGTGTGTGTGTGTGTGTGTGTGTGTGTGTGTGTGTGTGTGTGTGTGTGAGCTGGGTATTATTGCGATCTCCTCTACCAATTTAATTTCTCCAAATACTTTAAGGTTCTTGAATAATATGCACTGGTAACACTTTATAATAACCATCATTAATAAATGGTAAATTGATAGGAGATTAAATTTTAGTTAATAGTATTTTACTGTTTTTTTTTTTACCATTAGTTCATATCATATAAAATAATTAGTTTATAAATTATATGTTTATAAATTAGTAGTAACCTAATTAGTTAATTAGTAGACTAACTGTTTATTGTTGCACACAACAGGTAGCAGCATTGTTTGTAAACACACCATTTTAAGTTGCCCCCTCCTCCGCAGCTCAATGAAAAAGAGGGAGGGTGAGGGACATAGACTGTGAATTGGGAGAGTGAGCACCGGTAGTGAGAACAAAGCAGTGAATGAGAGAAATTAAATGTTATTTTCTCATTGTTTCACGGCGGTTAGATTCTAAATCACAGATAAACATGTCAACACCTCCATACAACTCTGGATTTTGTGTACAACACAGCTGAAGCCATCCTCAGGCTGCTCCGCCTCTGTGTGTCAATGTGTATAAAACTCTTTCTGCAGAGGAAAGAGATGGAGAATGTAACGTAACTGTTGGTCCCTTCATTTTAATGGGGTTTCAACCTCAAAATCTGCAAACTCTGTTGGTTGGAGGCTACACACTAAATGTTGCATACTGTGCCTTTAAGTATTTTAAATTATTACCAAATGGTTGACCAGATATTTAATACTTTGGTAATGGTTAATAATAAGTTTGTAAACAGTCTATAAAGATTATTTGGATGAGTATTTTAAAGTTGCGACTGACAATAACAATAAGGAAGTAGTTTTGTTTCCTAAACCTACACAAGTAGTTTTGTTGCCTGTATTTTAAAAGTCTACCTGGACATTGCATATTTATTATTGCTAACTTAACCATGGAGCCCTGCAAGTGCAAAACTGGATGGTTATTGTAAAGTTGAAAATGATGTTTAGAAAAAACTTTACAACTGCTTAATAAATGGTTTAAAAGCATGTATAAGCATCATTGAATGCTTGTATCAGTAAAATAACTATTAAGTAAAGTTTAACTATCAATTTACCCTTTATTAATGATAGTTATTATAAAGTGTTACTCTGAACCAAATTATGATATTTCCATCATTCAGAAGAACAATTTTCATCCTGCATCTTTCTGTATGTAAAAAGTAAACAAAATCACATGTTTGACATACATTTGGTGACCACACCCTCCAGGTGAATGATGTTGGGGTGGTCGAACTGGCCCATGATGCTGGCCTCAGACAGGAAGTCCCTCCTTTGCTTGTCCGTGTAGCCAGCCTTCAGCGTCTTGATGGCCACGCAGATCTCCCTTTTGCCTGGCATCTTCAGGCGGCCGCTGCAGACTTCACCGAACTCTCCTAAAAAAAAGAAAAAGAAAAAAACACGGCAAGGTTGAAAAATGTGGAATGATGATACACAAGCACTCTGATACCACACTGCACGGTACTATAAATCACATTATGAAGGGAGTGGGTGATGGTGTGTGTGTGTGTTTGTGCATGTGCAGGTTAGAAGGGGTTCGCTTTAAACATTGATCAGGGTCTCTAATCCCTCAGTCCCCTCCTCCCCTCAGCCACTGGAGCAGAGAGAGAGTGGAAATGGATATTGATTCTTTCTCTTTATTATTTTGTCATTGGATGACTTTTCTCTGGCCACAGGAATAGCTCGGACAACATATTTAGCCACCCCTGCTTTCTTTTATTTTTTTACTCGTTGACCTCTCTAGAAACAGACCAACTGTTATTGTCTGACTTGTCCTGAGTTTTTATTCTCAAGGACTGCACATGAGAGCACACAAATGTGAATCACTGAGAAAGATATGCTGGCAGCAGAATATTTGCATGAAATGAATACCAAATATACTATTATCCCATTATGTGGACGCTTTTATCCAAAGTATGTTACTCCAAAAGGCTCCCTGTAACACTGCACTTACAATAATTGATTAAAAAATGGTTGGAAATGGAAAAACAAAAGCTCCTCACCGATGCCAATAACTTTCTCAATCTTGATACAGGAGGCGTCGATCTCTTTGGCGAACTCCCGGACTGCTTGGTTCGGATCCTCGTAGGTAAAGGGGTCAACATATATCCTCACTCCTGAGGAAAGGCGTTTGGAAAGAAAGGAAGGAAGGAAGCAAAAAAAGAAATAAGGGAGTGAAAAGTGAAGGTTAATTCATTCCGGCAACTACACTCCATCTGTTCTTTATTTCCATCATGCTGCAGGCTACACCGCCTTCCTCTATGGAACCTCCCCTCCTCCTCCTCCTCCTCCTCCTCCTCCTCCTCTTCCTTTCTTCTCTCCATAGCTCGCTTCACACTCTAACTCCACTGCTTTTCATGTCACTGTGCCTGATTCCAATGAAGATGGAGCTCATTAACTTGAAATTTTTGTGGGATGCAAATAACAATGCTGATGACTTGATAATGAGGTGTTTGGAGTATGTTAGGATGCAAGTACATTAACTTCAAAATAGTTTGTTGTTTTCCCTCCATTTTATGGGCTTCATTTGCGGTTTAGAGTGCATGCACATGAGCACACCGGACAGCGCTAATGTTTTTCAATTACAGAGTGCGTAGGTGGAGTGTTACCTTGATGTAAGTGTTTCTCTTCGTCAGAGTCCTGCTTGGCCTTGCTGTACTTACTCCTTCTGGGGGCAAAAACATCAGGACGGTCAGTCACAGTGACAGCAGCACATGCAGTATTTCAAGCTTCAAATGTCAGAAAGAACATGTCAAAGTAAATAGCAAAGCATCTGCATCTCATGTTAAACTGAAAAATTATGGTAATAATAATAATAATGATAATAATGGAACACAAGTGTCAATTTAGTAAACCTAATTAAAACTTAAACCAAAACTCTAAACCCACTTATACATGAATTAAATTAAGTAAAGTGGGGAGACAATCACTGATTGCTGATGAGATATTAATATTCTTGTTTGATATTAATTATTTATTAAAGGGAGGTCATTATAAATACATAAACTCTATTTACGCTACCTAATGTGATTTTTAGATATGGTTTTGTGGCACTTTTGTCTTCGTAATTTCTCTTATTCAGGGTTGGATCAGATTACTTTGAAATGTAGTCAGTTATTCAATACAAATTACATGGTAATATTTGTAATCAGTAACGTAATCAGTAACAAACCAACCCTGCTCTTAGCTTTTAGCTCTTAGTTATGAGAATTAGACCTTTAAAAATAGTTCAGCAATTTGGGAAGTATGATAAATATCTATTTTACCAAGTGTTACATGAGAGGACTGATACCACTCACATGTTTGTCCATTAGGAAGGGTAAGGAAGAGTAGCTTTAGACTGAAGTCTGGGGATAGAGCTGGCCTGTCTGGTCTGTCCAAACCTCTAACACACACCAGCTAACATGTTATACTCATCTGTTTAAAAACTGAAATATAAAAACTGTATTTCACTTTTTTTTTCCCAAAAACAAATTTAACAGTGAGATTGAGGTTAAATCCAATGTTAACCTCATAATTCCGTATTTTTTAAAGATCTGACTAAATTATATTTGATATATTTTAAAACAAATATCCAGATTATTTGGTTTTAGACTTTTTAAGACCTTTTAAGGACTTGCATAAACCCTAATATATTAGTTTAAACTGGCTGCTCATTGACCAGCTTCAACATTAAATTGATATTTACATTTTAGTGCACCAGTAATAATAATAATAATAAATATATCTAGTAGCATAATGAGTACTTTTACTTTTGATACTTTGAGTATATTTTGCTTTTAAGGTAACTGTTTACTTGTGATGGGGTATTTTTACATTGAGGTATTACTACTTTAAGTCAAAAGTATCCTTCAAGTCTGAAGGTTTGTGAAGGGCACTGAGCATATAGGAGCAAATCAATCCTGGGGAAGATGCACTTAAATCCCCCCCAATCCCTCAGGCGGCCTGACACCTGTGCTTATATTGATGTGTCGGGTCAGTGGTGGAAATGACCAGATGTGCGAGACATTGTCCTCCTCTATGGTTGTGTAATGATGGTAAACGGCTACGTGATTACAGTCCCTCCCCACAATCACAGGATGGCCGCGGCAGCACAATGACAGTGGCCGTCACATGCATATAAAAAGGCAGAGACAACCACCTGCTTGGCTGGGGAAGAGGCAATCACACACACACACACACACACACACACACACACACACACACACACACACACATACAGGCATACACACACAATCAGCAGGCCCCTTCACTCCCCATCATCCTCAACACCAATACACACACGCAAACAATGATTTGGTTTCCATATAAAGAGGCACACTCACACATAAAGGGATAACGCCATAAAGGGACATACACACACAAATCATTAACATTCCCCTTTCCTCAGTGCCACCACACACATGAAAACAATACTTTTTTTTTTTTTTAAAAAGGATGTGCACACACCCCCAACATTCACACACACACATGGGGGAGTGTGGTTAACACCCTGAGGTGAGGCAGCCCCATCTGCATGTAATCCCATCTGTGTGACGGTGCTTTGTCCTGCTTGCTGGTTAACACCCTGAGATTGGGTCACTGCAAATCCACCTGATGCCTCTCTGTCTCCCTCTCGCTCTGTATTCTATCTCCTACTTTTCATTGCCTGCTTATCTCATTGTCCACCTTCCTATTCCTCTGCCGCTTTCTCTTTTTTTCCCCCTCCTCTCTCTCTCATTCTCTTTGCAGCGGTCAGCGGGAGAAAATAACTAGCGGGCAGGATTACAGCCACTCGCTGAGAGATAGAGGGAAAGAGGGATGCAAGGAGCGGGGATGGATGCAGAGGACAGGGAGCGAGGGGTCGCTGATTGCATCTCTTCAGCTGTCGGAGCTGTCAATCACGTCTCCGGTGTGGCGAGTCATCACTCATCCAACGTGAGCCAGTTGCACTAGCTGTCTATATGAGAGAGGTGTGTGTGTGTGTGTGTGTGTGTGTGTGTGTGTGTGTGTGTGTGTGTGTGTGTGTGTGTGTGTGTGTGTTTTCAAGTGACATCCACATCCTGACAGCTACTTTTCCCGGCGCTAAGCAAGACATCCCTCATCTGGGAGGAAAGAGGGAGAGACAGAAAGCAGAAGCGACAGAGGGACAAAGCTCACCTTCGGCTGATGACGAAAGCACTGATGAGAATGATGAGGAGGACCACGCTGCCCACCACTGACACCAATAACACCGTGGAGTTGGCCCCATCACCAATGATGGGAGCTGGGACTGAGGAAAAGGAGAGGAAAGATGGGGGAGAGGAAAGTAGAAAAGGGAGAAGGTTGGACAGAGACAAAAAGCAAAGTCAATATCATTGCGCTCGATCAAGTCGGTGCACATGAAAAGAGCCAGTGCACATTCTGTGTTTATCATTGACCCCCCCATGTCTTTCTTCCTATACCACTGAAAGACAATGATGGCTCATTAGGATGTGTGCTTGACCATGTCATTATCATGCACTGCTGTCCCCATCTGCATTACAAAGGGGACATCTGGGCCCACAGTGCATCTCTGCAAGCCTCTGTGTCAGACTCTTCCATAAACAGTTAACATCATACAGCACAAGTGATATTTACCAGAGGAAATCTGATATGTTAGGAAAAAGCTCAAATTTAAGCTTAGTTTTGTTTAATTACATACAATTATTAAACTAATGAATATGTTTAGGTTCTTCACGTGAATTAATTCCAACTCCTTAACTTTAAATAAATAGTTTTGAGTACTGGAAGTGGAGTTGTATGAAGTATTTATTCAAGTATTTCCTACAGTAGATTCCAGCTGACATGTCTCCAGTTTGGAGAGCATTTGGAGCAGAGAGGAGTATCAGCATGGAAGCTAAGCAATGTACTGTTATGGACAGGGTCAGCAGCAAAACATATTGTATCCCTATAAGATATAACACTTAAGGTACAAATCCCAATTCCAAAAAAGTTTGGAGGCTGTTGACATGCATGTGGACAACCATCTACTGTATGTAATACACTGACAAGGGATAGGACCTCATGCAACCCCACTTGAGTCAATTTAGAGCTGATAGAATCATGTTATTCCAAGCTGAGTGACATTGTTATGAATATTTTGTATCAGTTTGTCCCAAGATTTTGTGTTTTTTTTAGTGGTGTGCTCCGTTGCAACAAGTGGAAATATTTGGAAGCTTTGGGATCTGCACTAGAATTCAAAATTAAGTTCTGTGGGTTTCAGCAACCTTTGGCTGCACTACATGAGTACTGGTGGATCAGTAGGGTTTCAGAGGCTAATTTGAAATTTTGATCAGAGTCCACCCACGTAGGGGGGCTGTTACTGTTATTATCTTAGGGTTAGAGTTATACAGTCTGAGGGAAAAGCTGAATACTGAGTTTTGGCTTTAAAATGATAACATTTAACATTTCTGATGAGGAGCAAAAAGTATCTATCAGCAGCTTCCAACTAAAAATATCAGAAACCGTATCATCCTTTAAAAACTCATATAGGTTGAACCCTGGCTGGCATTTCCACTGAGACTCATTGCAACATGAATAATGGAAGCTACTCAAGTTGCCAGTCAGGTGCTGGAGCACAATATCATTTATCTTTTATAGATGACAGTTATTTTGATTAATGACTCCACAATCAAAGAGACACACTTGTAAAAGATGCTATCATTGCAGGATTTTGCAGAGATGGGCGTGATAGAGCTGGCATCAAAGCCTCTCTGCCTCTGCAGCGCACTGATGTCATCAAGACAAACTGAGCAGGAGCAGAGTGGCAGAACTCACCGGAGTTGGTCATGAACTCGAACGGGCCGCTAAATTCCCCATAGCCAGCCGCCGTGCGAGCACGCACGTGGAACACGTAGGAAGTGAGGGGGGTGAGACCCTTGATGTCAGTGTTCCTTGATGAAGTTTTTATGATTCTGTAGCTTCTTTCATTTTGGTCCTGATAATAATGAAGAGAAATAATCAGATAAAACAATCAGATGTGATTTTCTTACATTCTGTTGAAAAATATTGCTAATTTGAAAATTATTTAATCAGCAGAAACTACATCTCCCATGGGACTCCTCACCTTCTCGTAGTATTTGACTTCATACTCCAGGATGACCCCATTGGCTCTATCCGGTGGCTGCCAGGCCAGTGAGATGGTGTGTCGTGTGATATCCTTCGCCTGGATGGAAGTCACTGGCGAGGGAGCTAGAGAGATGATCAAAGCGAGAAAGAAAAAAAGAAGAAAAACATTTTTATTCCAGTGCTTTCGCCCAGTCCGCCCATGATATTTTCAGCCTTGTAGACACCAAGTCTCCTTTGTGTTGCTCTCCTAAATCCCTCACACTTTGCTCCTGCTGGGAAAGTCAAACAGTATGCCAGGCCACAAGGCAATCACTTCCATTTGTCTTTGAACTTGGCTTGCATTCAAAATCTGAGGTGTTACAGAGCCGCACGACCACACAGCCTCGTTGAATTGCCAAAGCTAGAGTGTATGGCAATACTCTATTTCTGAACTAATGGTTGGCATCAATAAAACTGATCCAATTTCCCCTCGGCTGACGCTAGCGTCTCAGCCACTTTTCCTACAAGCTGGCAAAATAATGTCTAACTTCATTTTCTGCAGATACCCAGGTCACCCTGGGAAACCTCACACTACAAAGTCCGCCTCAGAGAGCTCGAAATGAGCTCAACGCCTTTGCTTTTTTTTGTCTTCAAGAGAGCAAATCAATTGGTTTTCATTAAAGCTCCAGTGAGCGATCTTATCTCAAGCCCTTTCTGCTGCAGCTGATAATGAGGCCATATTTCAAGCAGACGTGCTATCTGCGTTCAGACGCCTTTAACATGTGAAGGTTAAAGCACAGATAATGGCTTACACCCGTCCCCTCCCTCCAGTGTGTCACCGCTGCACAAATCAAACCTCTATCTTCAGGGAATGTGACAACACTAAAATTGGGTCATACACACTCTTGACGCTACAAAGAGAAACCCATAGGCGTAGGAGAGAGAGTGTTGTAAATAAACAGAGAAACCCTCTTGTACAGATTGAGTTCTGAGCAGACAACAAGATATACAGTATGATGGTACAGGTGGAGTTATAGACCAGGGAACAAACACAACTCAGGTACAAAAACACTGAGGACACCAACACGCACACACATCTCCAGTGCTTTTGGTACGGTTGTACAGATGGTCGATGCCATCAGACCAATCGCGGGCATCTAGCACTGAGCCCTCCACCACAGTAATATCATGATTTAAAAGCTGTCTCTATTTGAGGTGGTGGGTCCTTTCAGGGTTTTTGTAAGGCACTAACATTACGACTTCATGCCTGTTTATTGTTTTCTCATTAAACCTGCCCAGTTAGGCGAATTCAAGTGACTTGGTTACATTAGTGGCAGCAGTGTTTTGTTTTGTTTTTCTTTGTCCCCTTGTTACAGTATATGCTCTTGTTTTCTTAGCTTAGCCTGCTCAGTATAGCTAGATGGCTAACCTTGTTTCAAGCTCCAGAGGCTGAACACAACTAAGTTATTAACATGTGGTGCAGAGTCAAAGACACTTTTAAACCTGGCACAGGGATGTATGCTGAATGCTTGCTTGGATGTGAGAGTTGCATCTGTGTGACGTAAATTTCATCATCAGAGTTTGTCCATGTAGGCTCTGTATCCGTGTACCCCCCATTTATTGTGACAGCACAGACATGTCTGCAGACCCTTCTTTGTGGCCACTACAGACACTGATCTACTGCACATCTTTGGAACAAGTCGTCCAAACAGGCTCCACAAAGTAGTGTAAACAGAATTAATAGGAGTCCATTAGGTCTGCAGCTGTCTGTGTATGTGTACGTTTGGGACTATAACCCTTATTCTGCCTGCTCCCTTCACTGGACCTGCTCCCCTCGCTGGAGAGTTTTACCAGCTGAGTGAGACAGTCAGAGGTTGCCATCAGGGCAGAACTGGCGAGCAGCGGTGACTGCAGTGGTGAATCATTACACAGTGGACACTGTCATATGCCAATTTGGTGGACATCACCTAACCCTACTTTGGGGGTTCAAGTATTTGCAAAGTTCCTGTAGGAGCCCAAACCTAAGCAACCAAACAACCTCACTTATCTGTTCTCCAAAGACCCACAACAAAGCAACACACACACATACACACACACTCACATTTACACTGATGCTCAGGTAGCGTTTCATTGTGGCGTCTGCTCTTAAAACAAGTGAATCTTTGACCTCTGGCCTTCAGTGATACTGTAACCTTACTCTATCCAGACCATCTGCCTTTTAAAAAATTACAGTGGGATGATTAATGAGGGGTTCACGGTCCACCGATTATGATTGGATTATCTATGACATTATATACATTCTCATCACTTTGACCAGGGGCTCCAGGGAGCCTAGCCTTCAAGCTAATGCTAACAAAACCCTGCTTTTAGCCAGGGATTGAGTTCAAACAGGCCAGGAATTCAAGCACCAGACTCGGATTGAGTTTCAGTGGGGTGAAGAAGCGGCAGGAGGGGGAGGGGCAGAGGGGTTTGTGACTGGTGGGGGTTGAGATGGAGAGGGATGGGATTGCAGACATCTCTTGGTAAATAGATTAACCCAAGGTTGTGTAATCCTGTTGGCCTAATGTGTTGCGTCTCCGTTAAACAATTAGATGGCGGCCATTTGTATCCCTCCGATCAATCTTACCTGGCAGCGAGAGCCAATTTGAAGGCCCTCCTGGGGCTGACCGAGGACGCTCTGGCTCAGAGAGAAAACCCCTCAGGGGTCACAGGCCTTCATTCCCCCAAGGTAATCCACACATCCATCTTTCCTCCAAAGATGACAGATATGGCAATTTAATCGTGTTGCCTCCTCTTGTTGCATTTTTATTTTTCCCTTGACTAATGTGAGGATAAAGATGAGTGATTTTGTAAGTGCTCCCTTCTGAGGTTCCCTACGTGAGACAGCAAGAATAAAAACAGCCCAAAAGGTAACCCATCAAGGCCAAGTTTTATAATTTGTTAGGGATAAATTAGTCAGAGGAATGTTTTATGAGCAAACTGAAACACAGATGAATGTGAAATATAGTAAAACCATGTAGCTGATGCAAGACTAAACCTGACATGTCTATCCTGAATAGAGAAAAGTTTAACCTGAGGCTGCGACTAAGGCAGACCGTGCTAGACAAGTTGGCACCTCTGTAGATGAATTTAAATATGTGGGGCAGATCTGTAATTTCTTACTGCCTCCTGAACGCGTAGGCTAAAATGCTGGTGGAATAATAAGTGTTAGATGCAATGAATATTCAGATCTCATTTTGGAATTGTGCGCTCCAAAAAAAGTCTTTCACAGCCGGCAACATTTACAGACACACATACTATACACACACACACACACACACACGCACACACACACACACACACACACACACACACACACACACACAGCAACACAAAGGAGCTCATTACAAACAGAAAGATCGAAATTCACGTGGTAAAACATACACCTAGTCCCATTATCTCACACACACAGCACAAAACTCAATCATACCACCTATGCATACATTATAATGAGTAAAATACTGGCAAAGGCTAATAGAGTTCTGGGTTTGGTTTGGTTAAAACAATCATCCTCCCAAGACAATACTGGAGGTTTTGCCTTAGCGCTTTGCAGATGGCTGTGCAGAGCTTGAAATTAAGGACGTTCCGTTATCCCAGGGACAATAAAAATTGCATCTGGCACAAATGTATGATTTCTAGGACAATTCTGGGACAGTAAATGAAATTATTACATTTGTGTGTTGTGGAAAATAATATACATACGTATAAAAATATGAGTTGGCACCAGCACAAACTTGGCTTTAAGTAGCACCTTCCCCCAATGCACCTGTCACACGTTCAGGTGGGACTCTTTTTTTTTTAAAATGGTCATGGTGTTTAAAGTAAGATTGTGTTTACAATGAGATATGTTCAAAGTGAGTGTATACAAGGGTGTTTTCACATTAGGTACGATTGATTTGTAGCGTACCGGAGTACGATTGTCCCACCCCATTCCCCTGCTAGTCAGCTTTCACATTAGTTATGTTGTTCTGTATGGTACAATTGCATCATCAACTGCACAACATTTGTTTATGTTGTTGCTGTGGTGTAGAAAAGCCTGCCAATCACAAGATAGCAAGATAGCACTTCCTTTTTCACATCTAATGTGAACCATATCCAAGTACACATGAACTGTACCACCTTTTCAAGTGGACCCAAGCTCGGTTCAATGAATCATGCCTGAGTATGGTGCACAGTGTTCACACTAATGAAACAAACTGGACTTTGGGGTCAAATGTACTTAGATCCGGGCTCGGGTCACTGATGTGAAAGCCCCCTACATTTCCATCACCATACCCCAATCAGAAACAGGCTTGACTGCAGTTTGCAGTGATGCATTTCTTGATCAAACAGAAATAAATTATTTTATTGTGACTTTGCATTCATATACGTGCAGGGAACAACTAGCAGATTGGCTGAACAAGTTTGGGACAGTTCAAAGTAAAATTCTGGACAGTTGTGGAACACTGAGTAAGAAGTTAATTTTGAGACTGTGTTTGTGAGGTTTTGCCTCTGCGTAGCACACAGTTTGTGAAGTGAGCGAGTTTGTCTTTGCAAGCATGTTCATCACAAGTATTTGTGTTGCAAGGAGCAGCTGTGGTCGGCTCGAGCAGTTGTGCGAATATGCGGTCGATTACAGTTTGACATTAAAAGAGACAGGGGCCGCGGTGCACATGTGGTTGCCAGATTGGAGCCTGGTTGCCAGATTGGAGTCACTCGATTTTGCTGCTGCCAAGGAAAAATAGCCGAGGAGGGAGCCGTTTTTCAGGGTGTCAAAAAAATGGCTCCTGCTTACAAGATCGGCCCCCCCTCCCTATAAAGCCTTCTTCCATCTCCCCGAACACATTTCCACATGTACGTCTGTCCGGTTTGCCAGAGAGATGGAAACTCACACACATGTGTGTTGACAGACATGCCCACACACACTCTCTCTCTCATGCACTAATTCACGTTTAGTCACCTAAGCCTGCCAAGTATTTTGTATCGAGACATAAACACCTCTCTCTCTGACTCTCTCTTTCACTCTTTCTCACACACACACACACACACACACACACACACACACACACACACACAAAGTGCTTGATTCCATAAAGGGGGAAAAACATCCATTTACAGCCAGGGGTCAGTTCAAAGCTTGGACACCCCCCACCCCCCACCCCCCACCCTCCTTTTCCTCATGCAGCCTGGGTGAAAGGGTTACATCCCAACTGATTTACGACAGTGGAATTGTTCATGGCGAGACGCGGAATCTGACCTCTCCGTACGCCTGGTCACAGACGCATGCTCACACAACCAACGCTCATGTCTTAATTTTTTGTCTCTTGGCATATTTCTCCACTGCACCTTCATCCATTTTCTTCTCACACAAAAATACATAAGCATTCCTCCCTTCCAACCTGCCTACCTCACTTCTTCCTCCCTAGCCGAAATTTGAACTTTTATGGAAAGGCGGTGGCGGGGGTGTCTTTTCCACAGCACTTATAAATCCTAATAAATCTATCATAATAAATGTGTAATCCACGATGTCTGGATGAGGGGAGGCGATACAGAGAGAGGGACAGCCACAGATGACTGGCTGGATTACCAGCGGCTGAAACCAGAGCTTCCAAAGCCCCTACCGAGCATTAGCAGGAAGAAATCCAATCAGTCTGGAGCAATTCTCTTTAACACGCACACACACACGCATGCACACAAATTAGAAGAGACATGCACGCCCGGAGACACATAGAGGACATTGTTTGGGAGGCGAATGTAGATCATCTCCATCCATGAGCGTACAAACATTCTGCGTAACACATTTTCTCACTTTTGGCCAAGCATGCAGTCAGTTCTGCACATGTGCAAACACAGACACACACACACACACGCACACACACACACACATACACACCATAATAGAGCTTCCAGCTGCAAGCTCCATATAACTAATCCTGGGGAACAGTTGTGAAACATGCACCAGTGACGAGCCAAAGGCAACATCATCTATATCTTACAACTTGAAGTCAGCAGATTAGCCTCGAGCAACCTCAGGGGGACATCAATGTGTGTGTGTGTGTGTTACTATGTCTTTGTATGAATCCATGTGTCAGACTCTGCACTTTGGAGTTTTGGCGCAACTGCGCACCAGTGTGACCATACTGACATGCTATTACGAGCCCTCGGCCTGGACTCCGGGGTGTGCTCCATTACAGCTCCTCCACATGCCTGTCTGGCAGGACTCGCAGCTCTCCCACAGGCAGCACATCCATTCATCTCTATCTTCCTGACCCCGGCTGATAAATCAAGCCACTGTGCCCTTAAATTGCCGGTCCCAGCCCTATTCAAGATATTCGCTTTTCCCAGGGATGGAAATTAGTGATAAAAAAGTGACACAAAAAGGCACTTAGCTTGCCACCCAAGAGCAGAGCAGTAAAGAAGACCAAGGTAATGATCGGCTATAAGTGGAGGAGAGCAGGCAGGGATGAAGAGAAAGGGCCGGGGTCGTAAAATCCATTTGCACAACAACCGGTTACAAAATGGCTAAATGACAAAACAACAGGAGGCTTTGAACGCCCCCCCAGGCTAGAGGGCTCTACTCCAGCTCTAGAGGAGAGGCCGTATTCATGGGTGTATTCTACTAGAATAATTACACACACACACACACACACACAAAATCCGGCAGCATTTGTAATGAAGCCTCCACAGATCAATACAACGCATCTAATTCATTAGCTTGAGAGCTAAATATAGCACGTTACCCCTATCTTCAGCCTAGGCTTCTTGTGCCTAATTATGCAAAACTCAAGTGAAATATTGCAGAAAATCATTTCCCACTGCGGAGAATCCATCATCCTCCTCAGTAATCATCCAGCCTTCGCCCAAATTATTTACAGCTTTAATAAACATGTTTTGACACGCAGACTGCCCCTAAAAAAGTACTTCAAGCGCTCAGTGTAACATGTGCTCTGCATCAAATATCAAGATCCCACACACAACTATAAAGCTTCTCTACCAACCTGCACTCCCTCCTTTACATGCTCACACAGACCAGTTAAGAAACTAACCTGTGATAGCAAGCAAACTTCTGGAGGGTTCTGAATTTAGTGAACTAGCTGATCCGGATGAACAGTTGATACAATCAAAAGCTCACAACAGCTGAGTAGGGCTGGGCGATATAGACAAAATAATATGTCATATTTTTGATTAAATCAGCCTCAGTATCAGTTTTTAGCAATATTGCAACAATATTGTTGGTATGACTCACAAAACAAAACAATGAGATTTTTGATAAATTCGAAATGTACCCAGAACTTTTAGTTCCAGGAACTACTTTTCAAGAAAGTGATGGCTATTTTTACATGTCATTTTTGTGGCTTGACTATATAATTGGGGGGGGGAAAGTTTTGCGGCTGCAGATATTTAAAAATGGTGGTTAAACTAAAATGATGCAAGTACTTGATCAATCAGAAATGTTAAGTGCTATGAGCCCCACCCCCAAAGTTCTTTTGGGGGAAACATTAACTTATGAAATTAAAGGAAAACAATAGAACAGCTAGAGCAGTCTGGTAAGTTCAGAAAATTCAATCATATTACTGAAATGCAGCCTTTAAAACCAGGAAAAGACAACACTAGTGCAAAATCACAATATAACAATATTCAAAATCAAAACTGACATCTAGTCTCATATCACAGTATCAATATGACTGAAACTATGTTAATATGTCCTAATGAACAATTTTTACAGACAACCTTTAGCCAATCAGAAATACTATTTTCTGTGGCCATGATATAAACGGGCAGTTACATTTAGTTACTCCCATTTTCCTAAGCTTTCTCTGTCACACTTTCTGTTCAGCAGTTCTGGGCCTGCTGTGTAGATCCCAGAGAAGCCAAATTCATAAATAAAAACACCATTTGTAGTGTCTCTCTAGGATCCATCATGACATGTTCAATAGGGTTAAAAATAATTGTTATTGGCATGTCAATATATATCGGGCCAATCAGTGTTGCCCACTTCCAGTCAGATTGACATAACACTTATTTATTCTTGAACTAATCAATGCTACACTCATGGGAGGCCTTTAACCTTCTTTGATGTAAGACTTTTGACCAGCTATTGGATTCTAGCAAAAAAATATTAGCTAACTAAAGCAGCACTTGGTCTTAATGACTTCTGGCCAGCTATCACAAAATCTGTCTCTTCCTTAACCCACTCAATCCACCATTGTTTGTCTTACCAGCTTGGTTGGTGGTGACGGTCACCGATACTGCCTGCTCCGGCCCAGGGCTTTGAGACGACACTCCATTCACCGCCCACACCTCGAAGGTGTAGTTGGTGTGGGCCTGCAGCTCGTTGATAGACACCCTGGTTCCCTTCAGGCTCAGCTGCTGGGGACTGAAGTGGATGCCGTTACCACAGGCCTGACAGCGCCGACCGTCGGGCCCACAGCGCTTGCACACCACATTGTATGTCAAGTCCTGGCGCCCTCCTGAGCTGCGGGGCGGGCTCCACTCCAGGTTTACAGAAGTCTCATTCACATTGGAGATGAGGTGGACAGGCGCTGATGGAGGGCCTGTAGAGGAGGAAGAAAGAGTTGATGTTATTACCAGTAGCGGCTAGAAGCCAAATGCTAAGCAAGCACAGAATTAGATGAATATTTATTGTGGTTTCTAAAAAAAAAAAATGGGAAAGAAAGAGAGATATTGCTTCTGTGATCACATAAGCACATAAAAGAAAGAATATAACAAATTGGTGATTGGTGAATATTGTCTCCAGTGGGTCAAGTAATTGATTCTTTCCAAACGTACATATAACAAAAATGTAAATATGTAATTGACTGGGTTGTCCCTCTATTGAGAGCTGAGGCTTCTTGAATTCCCTTTTAATGTCCTGTCCATTACAGTGAGGGAGGATCCAATTTCACCTCAGTTAATTCAGCACGTTAACTGAAATTCAATAGCCCAGCAGATTTCTTTCCCATTCATATGTCGAATCAGCTGGAGGTGGCAGAGTGCCCGAGCCCGCTGCTAACAGTGGGGCTTTATGGCACCCACTCAATAACTTTCGACAAAGTTTGCTTTGGACCCTGTTATTAAGTTCCTGCTTTGATGTAAAGCTGCTGTAGTTTTACACGAGGAGCTGCTCCACAGATATGTGACACAAACTCCCCTCCTCATCAATCCCAATTTACATGTCAGCTCTATTGTAATTAATGTGTTTTTTTGCGTTGCTTTCAAACATAAGCGACGGTAATTGACTTAACTCTCCCTCTCTCCTTCTCCCTCGCTGTCTCTGTTTTCCCTGTCTCACTTGCGCTCTCTCTGACTAATGAAGCGCACGCGAGCGGGCTGGGGGGATCGATGCAGGGTGAAATATGAAAGCTAGTCAGTCCGCAGACGAATCATTTCACAACGGAAATTAATTATCAGTGTTATTTTTGGAGGAGCAGTGTGGCAATGAGTGATTTCACAGAGACACAGAGAGCAGCAGAGGGGACAGTGTGTGTGGGAGTGTGTGGTGCTCGCCCGAGGAGGAATAAGTGCGCTTTTGTGCACTGGTGTTGCTGTATTAATGGAGACGTGGAAGTAGAATTTTACCCGTGATGCATTTGTCTCCACAAGACGCTAGTAGTGTGTGTGCAGTATTAGTCTGGCAGATAGTGGTGAATGAGCAACTGCAGTGGGGCTGTGAGGAAGGAGATGGAGAAGGACAGAAGGAGAAGACAAACACCGTCTGTTCATCCAGGAAGCAGAAAGCCACTGATTAGTATGGAAGGAGCAGGTCTGGATGGGTGAATGGAAGGGAGGGAGGGACAGAATTGGATGGTGGCGGATGAGGAGGGGTATCTGTTGACTGAAAATGACCTAAAGGGTCACTAAAAGCACAAACAGTGAGATGAAAGGGTGCAGGAGACACTGTGGTAATATTAGCATCACTTAACTTCCCCTTACCAACCGCAGCCTTCGATGAAAACCTATTAATAAATTCTCATTAAAAACTATGAT
>JAJHUR010072376.1:0-24265 GCA_027495735.1 Lutjanus campechanus | reverse complement strand
CCCATTTTCTTCTCCTCACCCAATTTTCCTCTTGCGCTCTTTCACCTCATTCTCTCCGTTCGCTTCTCAGACAATGGAAACAAGTTACAGATGGGGTTTCTAAATTAAGGTGCCTACACCCAACCATCATTATAATAGGGCCTTTGTCTGTGTGCTAGGTTCAGCTAACCTCTACACCCTTTCAATACCCAATAATGCGCTGTCTGAATTACACTATAAAGTCATTACTCGGCTGTTATCTGGTCTGTGGACGGTGTCATAAACTAACAGGACAAAGGCAATATTAATATTGTCAGTCAATGTCTGAGATGTTAAATGTCTTTTGTTCCTTTGTTTGGGATAAAAAGATGAATATGTCCTCCCCATTCAGGACATTTGTTATTTGTTATTAAAGCAATAGTTTGACATTTTGGGAATTACACTTGTTTTCTTTCTCATGAAGAGTTAGATGAGAAGATCAATACCACTCTCAAGTCTTTGAACTTACTATGAATAAATTCGGAACCAGGAGGCAGCTAGCTTAGCTTAGCATAAAGATTGTATGTAAATCAAAATGTTGACAAAGGCAATGTTAATGTTCACAGTTATTATCTGAGTTGTGTGTGCTCTTGTTCTTCTTGAATACAGGATTTTTAGGGTACTAAAGCAATAGTTGGACATTTTGGGAGAAAAACTTGCTGGGAATTAGATGAGGAGATCAATACCACTCTGTACAATACCGTGTCTGTACAATAACTATGAATCTGGAGCCAAGAGATGGTTAGCTTAGCTTAGGACAAAGACAGAAAAAAACAGAGGGAAATACTTATCAAATTTAACACAGAATATATAACACATTAATTAACTTCAGAGAAGTTGGTAGGGGGATTTTTTTCCTTTGGACTGAGCCAGGCTGGCTCTTTCCCCATTCTTCAAGCCCTCATGCATAAGTTTACCCTCTCCTGGCTCCATCTTCATAGTTGTGTACACACATGAGAGTGGTATTGATTTTCTCATGTAATTCCTAGCAATAAAGCGAATAAGTGTTGTAACAAATAACATTAGCGAATAACATTTCTTGAAATGTTATTTCTTACTTACACATGAATAATAGAGGTTTAGGGAATTAAAACTAGTTTGAGATTTTGGGAAATTCACTTTCTTGTCGGGAATTAAATGAGAAGATCAATAACACTTTTATGTCTGTGCAATAACTATGAGCTAGGAGATGATGATCTTAGGTAATTTATTAAAGTTTTATTCACGTTATGTTTAGTCACATTCACCAACTTCCTTCTTCACTCTCTGATGTATCTAACGTTTGCTATGTTTTGCTTAAAGTTATATCAACTAGAGACATCAAGGAAACACACCATCATCTTGAATAAATTACAAATTAGTCTGGTTTGTGGAAACATCTGGGATAAGTACACAACTCAACAAAATATACAGTATAACATTGGTCTGGCATTTTTAAAACATATTGATGCATGTCACATATTATAGCTTACTGTAGTAGTATACTGTATAACCTAACATTTATACAGAGGCAGGCTAGTTATTTCCCCATTCTTCCAGCCCTAATGCTAAGTTAAGCTAACCATCTCCTGGCTCCAGCTTCATAGTTTACAGACATGAGAGTGGTATTGATCTTCTTATCTAACTCTTGGCAAGAAAGCAAATAAGAGTATAGATTTATGTTTAATTAATCTTTTAATGTGACAAGAATGTCCTCAAAAATTACTAAGATATTTAAGTATGTGAGTCACCAAGTGTGTCTATTATTACCTCAGGCATATTATTTTGTTTGTTTGTTGCTATGGCAAGAGTTGCAACAGTGCTATATAACTTTATGACTGTATAAAGTCTTAAACACATTCCATCACATGTCAACGTTCCCCCCTGCATTCCACACACACACATACGCACACACACACACACACACACACACACACAAACTACCTTTGGCTGTACCTGTCGCTCTCCCAGAATGCACCGGTGGGAGCAAGGGAGCGTGGGAGAGCCGTCGGCTGTGACTGACACCCGGTAATTAATCCTGGGAGAGAGAACGACGGGGGGAGACGGGAGCGCAATGCTCACACAACCTTCGTACAACGTTTGCTCAACATGGCCTTAAAATTCATACTCCTTATGGGTGGAATCCAGAGGGAGACTCAGAAAGTTTCTCCTGAAGAAAGTTGGCAATTTCTTTTTCCCTCCTCTCCTCTTCCGTTCATTTACGGCCTCGCAATTTGCTCAGAGCCTTATTTCTTTCTTCTTTAATCTGTCTTTCTCATTTTCGCTCCCACTCTCCATCTTTCCTCTCTGCATGCGTCCACCCTCTCCTTCTTTCATCCCTCTCTCATTCTGTCTCTTTCTATCAGTAATTGTTAGCCGAGTGTTGCGCAGGGCCGAGGTAGAGAGCAGCCTAAATTGGCCGGAACATCGACCCCGCTATTACCATCCGGCTGGGATTCATTCAATGCCCCCCTCGAGTCCTCCACGACCTGCGTTCATTCCTCACTCTATCCCTCCCTCTTACTCCACCAAGCTGCCGCTAAGACAACTGGGGAAAATCTGAGAAACACATCAAGGGCCAACAGAAACCTCAAAATGGAGAACACCCCCTCCTTCTGACCTGAACGCGGTGGAGCAACCAGCTCCCACGGGTGTCTGTCACTGTTCCTCATTACTGCCCGCTGGTGAATGTGTGTATTTATACTCACCCACATGTATTTATATATATTTGCCCTGAACATATTTTGATATTTCATACTAAACTATATACTTAGAATTTGACTGAGCTTCAAAATGTGTTGTTTTCTACCTGTTAACTCTGATAAATAATTCAGTGTTGTATGTCAGAATAATAAAAAGATTTTAGAAGGCATAACAATCTTGACAAAAATGAGGAAAAATGACATGCAAAATGGCCATTTTCAAAGCATGACTACAAAAGTGTTTTGAAAAGAAGAGAAAGAAACAACAACAAAAGAAAAAATAAAATGGACACCAAGAAAAAAAAAGACTGCTACAGCAAAGAAAGTCAGTTTAAAAAAAGAAGAAGAAAAAAACGCCTCCTCAGGCAGGTTAATCTAAAAAATAATTCAGTGCTGTATGACAAAATAATGACTTAAAACAACTTAAACTGTCTATAAACTATGCGGACTATATGACTATAACACAAGATCTTGGTAGGCTTCACAATCTTCACACAAATGAAGAAAAATAAAAAGAAAAAAAAAACCTTTTTCATTTTTCAAAGCTTAGTGGTTTACGCATATGTAACAACAAGAACAAAAGACATAAAATAGAGGCCAAAAAATATTGTAGCAAGCCCAGAAACACAAAAGCATGACAAGAAACATAAAAATAAACCACAAAAATCTATTTTCAAAAAGTACTATAACTAATTTATCCTGCCAGGTTCCTCAGGCAGGTTGATCCAAACTGTGGGAGGCAAATGATTGGATTGTCTCTTGTTTCTAGTCTAGAAAAAGCAAGTGTTTCGATCAAATGTACCACACATTAAATGGCCATCAAAAGAACAATTGCTGCAAAAGACCAAGGATGCAAGAAAGGCGCTGACAGATTAAATACAGAAAGAGTAACAGGCCTCCACACAGACAGTCACACAATGACGGGATTACACAACATCCAGTTTTAATCATCATCGTGCATCGCTAGACTCCGAGCTAAGAGAGGGGAAAAGCGTTTTCAATTACTCATACACACACACACATACATACACACACCCCAATTACCAGAGATGCTGGCTCTTTCCCAGCCTGACCTTCAGCGAGGCAAACTGGGAAATGACTTTAAGAGATTTTTTTCCCCCCTTCATCTCCTCTGTTCGTGACTCTGAGTGGGTTTTGAGAGAACGAGGGGCAGAGTGAAAACAAAATGTGGATGAGGAGGGATGTGTGAGTGACAGCTGTAATTACAGAGCTCTAACATGTGGGTGAGAAGTTAGAAAAAATGCACAAGGAAAGAAAACAGCAGACGACAGACAGGGTGAGAGTTCAAAGATCAAATGTTGACCGGCTGACGAGGCGGGGCAAAGGTCGCTGAGAGAGTCCAGCTAATGTTCAGTTTCTAACTGCGCAGTCAGGAACGTGGTAGAGATGGCAGAGCAGGCTCCAATAAAATGAGCCGAGTAATGAGCTTTGACAGCTGTTGCTTGCAGCAGCCACAGTCAAATGCCATACTGACTAACAGGACAATAGGGATGAGCTCCGAGCTTATTCATTAAAATTGTAACTCAATATATTAGTGATGCGACTAAACAGGAAGAAGGTAAGGCTTATGTTTTTATTTTCACAAAAAATATTTGAGGATTTATCAGTATTTATTAAAACTATATTAATAAACAAGTATTAAACAGGTATGTGTTGCTGCTGTCTTGGCCTGGACAAGAAAACAGATTTTAAATATCACCAAGATTCCTGGTTAAATTGAGTTATATATTAAAAACAGGTGAAAATGAATAATAAATAATAAATAATACAAGAACTCAGGGTAAAATTAGGCTTTGAAAATATAATTTGCAACTGCCGCACTGTTGACATGCCTTAGATTAGGGTTTCTCAAACTTTTTCGCCTTGAGACTCAAAAGAGAAATTTGGTGTGTCCCCAAACTTTGAAAAATACGTTATGAATTACCATAACATCTACATTCATAGGTTTATACATTATACATAGGTTTATAAATTTAGGTTAACTGTTTTATGTTCTAAAATGTAAAAGTTACTTTTTATTAGTGCTTGTCAATTACAACATTCTAAGGTCTGTTATTTCTTTGTAGCAGACCATTGCTAAGTATAACAGGCTGTTGCTATGAATGCAGTTCTGATCATAGACTTGGGAGTAGCAATAAGATGATTTTTAAATCCACAAAATAATTTCAAAATTGTATTTTATTAATTATTAATTTTTCATAGGTGGCCATGTAATAAGCCGGATAATGTACAGTGAGCAGGTCATTCTTAAATAAACCAGGGTGATTCAAGACCCCTCCACTTTGTGTCTACCCTGTCGTGCTTTATTTCGCAATAATGACCTGCTCACTATACATTATCCCTTACGTGACAGTTCTACAATGCTGCTGTTCCATCGTGTTCCTGGGAAATTTTCAATTTTGCTCCATTCTATTGTCAGTTTACACACAACAGACACAAATCCAATGAGTTACGACTGCAAAAGTTGCAAAAGCTTTTCTATTTGCTGGCCCAAGTAACACTTTCAGTGTTTAGTGGCATGTGAAAAAGCATTAACAGCTCAGCAATTCTTGATCATTAAATTATGCCACAATAGAATTTTGTTTTGTGATGTTGCACGGATACTGTACAGCAGGGGAATAATTAGAAGCCGTCCAGTTTTGTTGCTGCTTAGACAGTTAAGTGTGATGCAGGAGAGGTTCGGCTGCTCGTCTGATTTAATAAACTGTTCTGCTGAGTGATGAATCCACTGGAACCTGACAGATCATTCGGGCCAACTATGAGCTAAGCAACTTAACAGATGTTTTGGTTGTTAAAATTGCTTTATGACACACACTCAGTCATACACAAACGTCTGTCATATGGAAGTATAAATGCTGTTATTTTCCTGGGAAATGAGAGTGTAGGGCTTTGTGTGTTATGTGGCTGTTTCTGTTTGTTCTCTGTTTGTGTGTATTTCTACTAGTATGAACTCCCAGCTCCGTGACTCAGAGAGAGAATGAGGTCTAAAAAAGGAAGAGGTATCATTAGGCAGCAGGACTGTGAACAATATTTGTTATCACAGTCATGGTGAGTCAGGGGGGAGGATTGAAGGAACCAGATTCACCACCGGTTGACTCACACAGCTGGATAGAGCAAAGCTGAGATCGAGAAATGAAAAACTGAACTTTCCTCAGTCTGACGCATTCCGGTATTTTCTTTCTCCTTGGCACCTTACCCCACTTCTTCTCTATCACAACATCTTATTCATTCTCGGCATACATCTGCAGCCCTTGTTTTTCCACCTTTTTGTCACCTCCCTGCATTCTTCGCTAACGTTTTATCTCTATTTGTCTTTCTATATCGTTCTCACCCTCCTCGACTGTTGCCTCTCTGTGGAGGAATGAATGTGGGATGCAGCGGTTTATACCCTCATTAGTTCTCTGTCACCATGACTGATCACTAAGTACCACCTGGAATCAAAAGACACCTATTAAACCAGCAGCCGCCTGCTTTATGTGTGTGCACAAAGACTGTCTCCGTGTGTGAGCGGCTGATTCAGGTTGAAATTGCATGAGAGACACACACAGAGAGAATCCATGACCATGTATAGGCAAAAGCAATCACTCTGCTTATGCGTTCTTTTCTATAACAATATTGTGTTAGAAATACAGCATACAGCAGCATGCTTAGCAACATATCTTAGCTGTTAACAAATCACTGTAAATCGCAACCTGCCATGGCTTGCTGGTCTAATATAACTGTGTGTAATGTATTAATGCATTGCTGTATGCGTTATATGTGGATGGACTTACGGGTGCAGGGCATGGACGCTGGGTCCGTTTCAGAGCGGAAGTATCCCTTGTCACAGACGCAGGAGGTGGATCCCTCCCTGACGGAGTAGCTGTGAAGAGGACACTTGGAACAGGAGCCATCAGTGGCCAGAGCGCGGTAGTATCCAATCTTACAGGCTGAAAGATAACAAGGACACAGAGGAGGGAAGGTTTGGTTAGAGGTGAGGAACATCATCTGGGTTTTAATTTAACCTGAAATGCAAGTAGAGCTGCAACGATTAATCGATTATTCAATTGATCACCAACAATTTTGACAATTGATTAATTGTTTTGAGGAATTTTTAAAGAAAAAACTAACTGATTAATCAACAGCAGTTCTAAAGGCACATCAATGCTCTTAACTAAATGCTAGTCTGACTCACAGGAAGTAAACGTTGCCACCCCGTTTTTCTCCTATTCCAGAATGTCATGAGGTTAAGCCATAAACGTCCTCCAGCACTGACAGTGTGGAGAAAGGTCTGGCTATGTGAGCTAGCTAAATGCTAGGTACAGCGGAAACTGATGGGAATGGTCATGGACCAAAGTAGGGGGCAAATTGAAATTTAGATGGTGCAAGATGAAAAGTCATGGGATCACCAAAGTAATTCATACTGTGGGGGGGACATTAATGTCTACCAAATTTTATAGTAATCCATCAAATAATTTTCAAAACATTCCAGTCAAAACCAAAAATGTCAACCTCATTCTGGCACTAAAGGGAAAGACAGGGGATCTCCAAATCCATTGGGATAGATTATCTTGGAACCATGAATGTCTGTAAAAAAAAAAAAAAAAAAAAAAAAAAAAAAAAGTTGTGCTACTGCTGCTCAGGCCTGATGGAAATTCGTTGAATTGCCAAAGTCATTAGGATGCATCCTCTGAGGACCATGAACGTACAAAATAGCATGGCAATCCACCCAAAAGTCACTGAGATATTGTTGTCAGGAAAGTGGTTTAGTCCAAAGTGGTTGCAAGAGTGACAAGCCAACATTGGCATCTCTGATAAAAATCCCTGGATATCAAGAGTAAGTGAAATGAAGTTGATGGCTGTCTAAGGTTTTGGTAGTAAGGGGATTTTGCCATAGCATTGCACTTGACATCAAATAATTGTTTTCCAATGGAAGAGAAGAAGAGAACTCTGTGATCTTGCACATTTCCCCCCAATTAGCAACAAGAAAACAATATGTTGCCCGGAGGCTTCTACGTCTTTCCCTCCCTTTGTCTTCTTTTTCTATCTTCATTGCTTTCTCCCCTGTCTCCTTTCTCACGAACCTGCATTCTATTATCAAAAACAACAGAATGGGAGTAAAGGACGTGATTTCCTCTGACAAAAAGAAAAGATCAAATAACTACCTCTTGTCTTTCTCACAAATTTAAGCTATGCTCTATTGGCAAGCTCTGGAGCCACAATGAAACCAGAGCTGTTGGCATTTCAGACCATTTAACAAACAAATGCCACCACACTTGGCACACCAGGAGCTCTGTCACTCTCACAAGGCTGTTTTCACTCTGTGGGGCCTAGCACACACACACACACACACACACACACACCTACACATACACCTCATCCTGAATTGGTAACCTAAGTGACACTTTTCCTACTTTTGGCGACAGTGCTCGCCTTTCTTTTGAGTGACAGTTTGATTGGAGGACTCGTGTTTCAAGGAGTTTCTCCCTCATCTATCCGTTTCTATAATGGCCGGGGAAGCCTAGCGGGGTTATATTTCACCCTCTGAGCGCTGAACCAGAAGAGGAGGACAAAAGAACAATTCTCTGAGAGGTGCGGTGCAGACAGTCGCGACACCGATTGGACCAAATAACCTGTCAATCAATGAGGCTGCCGTGTGCTTGGCAGTGGGCGGCGAATGGTATCGGGGCTGGAGGGTCGTGGTTTGGGTTTTTGGAGAGTGGGCGGTGTGTGTGTGTGTGTCTTGTTATGATGTAAAAAGACCCATTGGAGACAGATGGGTAAATTCAAACCCAATATAAATCAGATAATTACACACTTTTAGTCTGCAGGGGTAAAGCGATCCCCCCTGCACACACATACACACATGTACACTGTAAAAATAAACTGTTTGTTTTATCTTTAAAAAAGTCAGTGTCTGGGCTGCCTTAACAATTAAGTTGAATGAATCTGAAAACACAATTTACAAACTCCCCTAGTCCAATAAAGTTAAATAAATATAGCTAAATAAACTTGATATTAATTCAGTTGTTCAAAAAGCTTAAGATAGCAAGTTGAACCAACAAATGCCTTTTAAAAAAAAAATTGTGGTAATTTTGTTTACAAACAAATGAGCTTCTCTAGTGAAATAGACTTGTTTTGTTTTTGATATTAATTCAGTTGTACTTCAGAAAACATGTTCAATAACCTTACGATATTAAGTTGAACCAACAAATATTCACTTACGGTGAGGAACATTACAAGTAGATTTGATTTCCTTTGACTTTTTCTTAGTTTAAAGAGTCAGTTTCTCATTTCAAACAAAAAACATCACAACTGCAGCTGCTCCTATTGGAGCTACTTTGTTCCAACATTGCCACAAAGACAATATTTTAAGCTGCTCCCTGTGAATTTATTCAATTTTAGTGTAAGGGGTTACAGACTTCTTAAAGTGTCTTAAAGAAACACAGCAAATTTTAATCATATTTGTTTTCTTCAAATTGTAAGAAAGAAAGGTCTAGTGTTTTAATTCTTAAACAATGCATGCTGGGAGGTCTGCAATTGTGCTGATCATGTTTCTTTAGAAACTTAATGTTGATTGTTGATTGAACGCTGTACTTAACATTCATTTAACTCATCATTTCAAATAAAAAGACTCAAGTTAGAATATAGAATATAATGTTTATAAAGTCATAAGTGCTCTGAAAATACAAGAAATTTTAAGTTTAAATAACTTGAATAATAAATAAAGCTTGTATATTTATGTAAAGTTAATGAGAAAAGATTAGTTGATTCCACTAAATTTCTGTCTGATTTTGTACAGTGTATAGTCTCACTGGCTTAAAAAGCACATACACAACCCAGATCTAAAAGTGCATAGATTTCAATGCCACAGTCATAAATACATCAGGGGATCATACATACAAAAGAACAGCCACATAAACAAACTCCCACATGTGTTCACCACACTAGAAATCAAATCAGTGCTTATCCACATGCGCCACAGAGAGGAGGAAGTCCGTCCTCCAACAAAAACACACATTCCACCAACCACTCGACATGCTCACACATATACATAGATGAGGAAATCCACAAACCCCCTAAAATACTGGGGAAACCCTTTCTTGGAGGTGTAATAAAGTCAGGCTCTTTGCCCCACAGCTACTCTTAGTAGCTGGATTAGCGTAGTGTGGCGTTAACCGGGCCGGGCTAGCTGCTACCTGCTGAGCCATTCTTTGCCCGTTCCCACTCAGTCAATCAGGGCTAAATCCCTGCCGCTTCACTCGCTAATGCTAAGCTAAGGGTCCCTTTGATTGTAGCCTGCAGGGGTGCGTGAAGCCTCCGCTTCTTTTCTTCCAAAAGTGGAGAGATTATTCGGGAGGCGCTTTGTGTTATCTCTCTATCTTGAAAGCAATCTTTCACTGCCTAGTCTCATCACTGGAGACTGAAGGACACTGGGATTTGTAGGCATTGTTTAAGAGGTTGTGACCGCTTCAGGTGACAAAACACAAAGTTGCTATTAGGGTTTCTACATGTGCGCTGACCAGGAAAGTGTCCAGAGTTGAGAGTGGGGTCAGCCAGCTGTTTGAGATGATGCCCCCTTCCTAAAAGCTGGAAGGAGAGTTAATTGAGTCCTATGCTTCACAGCCTTTGGGCCCAAGACACAAGAGCTAAGAGCAGGCTACCTCAAACTGTGCACGGTTGATGAGTTTTTTGCTCATCAATTATTAAGTTGTCCCAGGCTGACCCCACAGTCCCCCACAGGCTGTCCCAGAATGCTTTGCACAACTCCAAATCCCTGTTTGCAGTGGACATACTCTGGCATCTCAATCTGGGGTTTGAAACTCTGCGTTTGAGAAATTGTGTTTGAAAATTTGATGTCAACATACGAGGGCTTGTTTATAGCAGCTACTGCCCCGCAGAAAGGAACAGTCGAGGGAGAAGAGAAGTCGATATCCAAGTTAAGCTGGGGAATTTGCTTCCTATTAGGAGTGCGAGTGGTGTGTGTGTGAAGGAAGAGACCGCAGTAGTGGGTGGTCCAAGAGACCGTGGCTTCAGAGAGGAATCTCCCTTAAGACTTGCTGGATTTATCACTGTCCGGGCCAGCCATGGCAAACCCACACACAGACGCAAATACAGACACACATGAACACACATGTATTTAGTTTTTATGGGATGTGAGCTGAGAAGCCCTCATCATATCCTCTCTTACAGCTCTCAAAAGTCTAACCCAGTTTTTCCACATCATCTTTTTTATACCCCGTTGCTCTCTAACTCTCCTGTATTATTTTTTCTCACTCCCATTCGCCCTCTATCTCTCTGTCCCACTCTCCTAGGCTTTCTCTCGGCAGGCCTCCTTTCAGACAGAGAGGGGTTTGTCAGGTGCCAAATCCCTGAGCTGAGAGATCAAAGGCAGACAAAGAGACTGGTGACTTACTGTTCTATTCTGGAAAGGCAAAAAATGGAATCCCTCATAGACCGGGACATCGCATTCTTCCCCCTTTTCTCCCCCAGCAGCTCTTTCACTCATTCAATCCTCCTCTCTGGCTTTAGTCTTTTTTTTCCCTTTTGTCAGTCTTTCCCCCCGCCCCATCCCTATCCCTGTTGTCTCTAAGCTGAAGCACGTTTGGAGGAAAGGGGGCGACAAGGGTGGAGGGAGAGGGTTGTGGGAGTTAATGAGTAGTTTTGTCCGTGTGCTGAGGATTCTGCTGACTGAATTGGCTGCGCTGCGTGAGGGGAGGGGAAAATGGGAACTTCTGTTCAAGACAAAACCGTCGACGCAGCCATCTGCAAAAAATAGGAGTGCACAAAAGCTAATGATACAATGATAGCTACCCACACGCGAGCCAACTAAAACCCGGCTAAGTTTTCCTCTGAGTGGCAACAACCTACACACCAGGCTTTGAACAGCCATGGATGCTCCCCACACCGCAGCCAAATAAAACCACATCTACCCACACACCCACCCACTGCAGCCCACCTTGAGTGACCCGCATGCAAAGCCTGATAGGCAAGCTATTCTGCAGCCTACACAACAAAGTATCCAACACACTGGGGACTGAAAGCATGAGAGCAAACTTGCGCTACAATAGCCATCCAAAAGCCCCAGGAATATAACACCCAGCACACGGCTCACAATAACTAGGCCTGCCCAGGCAGAACAATTGCCTCTCTTATAATCAAAAAAAGAGAATTAAGTTCAAACTACAGCATTTTCCCTCCTTTCAAGGCAGCGCTTTATCTTCTTAGGGTGATGAAAACTCGGTCACTCTTTTTTAGTCATAACAGACAGTGAGCGCTCTTCAGAGGAGCAGTCAGAGGCGTCCTCACAAAGACGCTCTTTCAAAAAATGGAGCGATCAGCTTTCAGGACCTGAGGGCAAGGAGAGTCTCTCCTTCTCCTGCACCTTGAGGAGCCAGCGATCTCTATTCAACCTGCCTTTCTGACATATCCCTCTGCCTTTGTGCCTGTTGTGTTGTCTTCTATCTCTTTTTTTTCTCCTTTCTCCCCGTGGAAAGCAGTTTGTTGCTCAGGTGAGACTCCTGCTAGAAAGGATTACTATTCCAAGAGTGCTTTGTGTACCTGCTGGCTGCAGTCCCGAGCTGGATTTAAAATGAAAAAACAATCAAAGTCTTAGATGTATATATTGTCTCTGCCCACCCAGACACACATACAGACAATAAAAGACCATTTGCATCAATACACCTGAGCCACTCGTGTATTAGCAGGGATAACTAGCTGCTGACCGTTAGCATCTGTCACTGGAACAGCAGGAGAGTGGAGCAGGTTAACTCATTAATTCCATCACCGGGGGTTATTAATTACCTCCGGCCCTGATGGCGACACGCAGCCACACGGCCAGCGGAACCCATCAGCGTGATGGATGAGGGACACACGGCCACCGAAACTGATCACCATGATTGATGACATACACTCGTAACACATCTTGACCTTGACCCAGGGTGGAAAGGTCCCATACTAGTGGTACCATCCTTTAAAATGCAAAACCAAAAAGTCGAGAGGTGACATCTGGGTTGACATCCTTACTGGTGTTAATGAAGGCTAAGAACAAAAGCCAGCAAGGCTAACGATGTTAATAACACACAAGCCAACCTTGCTGACAATCACTGCAGCTTTGCTAACGATGGCCAATGCCAGGGGGTGCGAGACTTGCCAGCAGTTTGTCTGTCAAATGCCGGATGATTTATAACTGTATTTTCAGCAGGACCGATCCATCACACAAGAGCCACCCACGACACTGCCCTAATTAAAATGTCTGTACCTGACACATAGGAGCAGCAGCCAAAGGAGCAGATGAGCAAAACACGTTGTAAAAATGAAAATTTACAACGAAAGCAGAGCCTGAGAGAAAAAAAATGGTAATAATCAGTAACATTTTGAATGCAATCAAAATACTCTAGGGGAACAAACTGTTCCTTTATACTGATTTCTTGCCATTTTGATCCAAATTCAGCACCTGAGTGCTAATTTACAGCTTTAACTGATTTCTTTCCATGTAATTTAACAGTGTATAAAACCTTTCTGAAAGAGTTTTTAATGGGAGCACCAGCCAAAAGAGCAAATGAGCAAAACACGTTGTAAAAGCTGATTTCATGCCATTTTGATCCAAATTCAATACCAGAGTGCTGCCTGAAATGTCCTTATTTACAGCATTTTCTATGCAAAAAAAATTACAACAGAAGTAGTGATGTTCCAGTATTCCATTTTTTCCTCACTGATACTATATTGGCTGATACCATGTACAGATCTGATACCAGTGAATTTTTCTTTAACAGCTGTATATTACTAACCCTGTATGGATGTGATGTGATCACCTTAATTGTTGTATGGTCTGGCTCAGGTTAAGTTCTTTGTAAAACATGGACAAATACATACAGAGAATGACAGCCATAAATGACTGCCAATGAATGGCAGCCACATGACTTTGCCATCCTATCCCAGTATTATTGGATTGGTGCAACTGACTCAGCATTTTTTAGGCAGTATCTGAGGCATTTTCTGATGCTGGTATGAGTGTTGGTTGGATCAACCCTATAAGTCAAGCTAAGTAGAGAGATTTTTTATCCTGATAACAAGGTTTCTGTTAATATACAAGCCTATCGAACCATTTCCTGCTCCAATACAGAGCGAGAATGCACTGTTGTGCCACCTACATTGTTACAGTTTGGATTGCATAACTGAACAAATTGAAATATTGTTCTGAAGACTTCCTGCGGACCAAGGTCCCTGCGTTCTTATTGACACGTAGGCCTCAACTTCCTCCCAAATTCCTCCAGCCTGGCCTTAAGAAGGAATATTAGTACAATGGGTATATCGCAAAAATCTAAAGTATTCCGCCCAGCCATCTTAGAATGGACAGGACCACTCCTTAAATAAATAAGACGGGGTACTGAAGGTGAATGTAAAGGAAAAGGATGAAAAAGCTTTAGAGATGGTCAGAGCAGGGACAGGTACAGGCAGCAAACAGATCCATCTTTGTTTGGCGAAACACTGTTTGACTTGGCCACATTGGGTGGGAGCCACTCAGATTCCACTTTTGCACCCATGCCAGGTCCGTGAGGGTGACACCACCCAAAGCCGGGCATAGCGCCAATCCAAAAGGACCTTTTGTGACATAAGATTTGCACAGCAGGTGGGTAATGGACTATAATTCAAGGCAAACAAGACAGATATATATATATATACACAAACAGTGGCTTACAAACCTCTGCACACCTGCACACTCTCAGGTATGAACACAAAGCCTGTCAAAGGCCCTCTGGAATACGCAGATGCACTTTGCAATACTATGCATGCATGAAAACACACACAAAGACACACCAAACAGGCTTTGTGTATGCAGGGTAGCCCACAGCAGGGACGATGGGAGGTAAACAAACTCAGTCAAGGTATTGTCTTGGTCCAATTTCCCCAAGGTCTCTAGGGGCCCCGAGTCTCATGCTGGACATGTGTGTGTGTGTGTGTGTGTGTGTGTGTGTGTGTGTGTGTGTGTGTGTGTGTGTGTGTAGGGAGGCAGTGTATCTACCATACTTTCCTGACATTGTTTACAATGAAAAGAGCTGCATTTCAATTCAATTATGAAAAAAGAGGCAGAGAGTTGGGAGGTGGGGGTGGTATGCTAATGTTGTTGTGCAAGGGGACACTCACATTGGCACAAACCGCTAAACAATTGGGAGAGCTAAACTATTCTACTCGCAGTGAGTCAAAGAGGATGGGGCAGGAAAAGGGAGGATGTGTGAGGAAAACACACACAAACACACACCGAGAATAGGTGAAGAGGAAGCGATAAGGAAGCCGTCTCAATGGGGCCTCATATCCAATTCTGTAAACAAGTGTAAACCACATGTTGCGCTGTAGCACCAATACATAACAAATCACTGAAATCCCCCACAATGCAACATTTACAATACAATAGTTTTGTCACATTAATATGTGTTAATTGTGCTTTTATTCATGCTTATAAAATTGAATAAAAGTTTCAATAAAGTGACATTTGGTTGTAGTGACATTGAGATATACAGGGTGTCCACAAAGTCTATTTTACAATTTAAAAAAATTATTACAAAAGCAATTGATGAGATATGTTAATCAGATTTGTTCTATGTACTCTGTGGTTATCAAAGTTTTTAATCACATTGCATTTGTGTATTTCAGGTACCCTGTTGATGAAATAAGTTCTGTTATAAACTAAAAAATGGCTACTCCTCAAGAAAAGGCACAATGCGTATCGTGGTTTATTGAAACAAAATCGGATATGCAGACTCAGCGAAACTACAGGATTAAGTATGGAAGACATACACCGTCACATCCGTCAATTCGTGGAAAAGATCACTGATGCTATTGCCACCATTGATGAGGCTATGCTACAGTGAACATGGCAAGAAATCGAGTACCGTCTTGATGTGCTTTGTGCAACTAATGGTGTCCATATAGAGGAGTATTAAATGAGGCACAAAACATCAATATCTACTTTTCATTTTGTAATAATTTCCACAGATTTGTCTATTCATTTGCTTTTGTAATAAATGTGTTAAATTGTAAAGAGACTTTATGGACACCCTGTGCTGTATTGTATCTTAAATGTTATCAACAAGTGGCCATCATATTTAAAAGACAAATTTTTAAAAATAAAGTACATTAAATCATTAATATCATCCTTTCATAATTCTCATCTGGTTGACTGAATATACAAAAACTGTTTCTCAATTCAAAGGGACAGTTCACTCTCAAAAATAAAAACTCAAAAAACAGAAATCATGACCCGATTACTCAAGATAATCCACAAATTTTGTTATAAGCAATTTCCATATAGGAGATATTTTCCTTCTATGGAACTACACCTGCCAACCATTTCACCATGCAAGGTAGCCCAGTCATTCCAACATTACAACCAAGCCAAAGAGGATGCCATTAAGGTTTATATCCCATGCTCTCACGAGCAGGAGCCTCTCGTCTCTGTAGATGTATGCTTCCTTCTGCACTGTGATACATTTGGTGGGCATTTTTAGAGAGAGATGTTTCATTTGAGCTTTTCAGATTTTTTTATATATAAATATATATATATATATATATATTCTAGAGATGGCAGGCATCTCTATGGCCAATATCCCAAAAACTCAGCAGCTCACACCAAAAAAAGTGTTATAATAAATTTACGTCTAAGTTAAATTAGAATAAATAAACACATAACTATTTATTAAAAATTAAGATGCAAGTAAATTTAGATGCTTATTATCCAGCTCGACAAGACCTCTCATTGTTTCCATCCCTTCTGACCTGCTTTCCACAGGTGTGTTACTCCAGGTGTCAACAATGATACTAGAAAATGGTTGGAGTATGATGTCATTACCACAAAGCCGGATCACATTTAACCTCAAAGTGAAAATAAACCTTTACTTCCATATCAGATAGCCTAGTATCCAGATAATTATGGAAACAAAATAAGTAAACAATCGCCTACAGTTGGGGATTTTTTTACAAGACAAACAACCCCAAATGATAATCAGATGCATGGGAGATTATGCCTTCTTTAATCTTTAGCATAGAAATAAAAGAGGACTGACCTATTTACCACATTAAATATTTACATTAACAGTAAAAGCTGGCAAAAGTGAGTTTTCATGGCTCTACTACAGTACATCCCTGTAGTAAATGAAATCAAAAGTACAGCACATTCAAACACAGCTCACACACTCAGAGTGAACACACGTGTCAACACTTAAGTGCGCCGAAACACGCGTCCAAAAACTTTAATTACCTAGTTGTCTGCGGTCTCAGGGGCGAGTTTAACATCAACCTTGTCGGTTTCTCAGAAGCAGCTTGGTGGGTTATGACGAGGGGTTGGGGAGGGTCAACTTCTGAGTGAAAAGGAAGGTATTTTTAGGTTGTTTGTTTAGGTAATCTACTTGTAGCTCCCAGACGACAGCCTGTCTGGGGCCTCAAAGCACCTTCTATTGTGCATGTGTGTGTGCGTGAGGGGTGTGTGTCCCTGAGAAAAGCGTGCACACCATCGTGTCGCTGCATTGTGTGTGTGAAGACGTGCAGTTATATGCTCTGTGTAGGTGTGTTTGTGTGCGCGCTCAGTCAGGGTACATAAAAACTTTCCTGGGTCACTAGCTCTTCAACAGCTCATGTCAGGCCAACGACGGTCTGCTGGTCTCCACTGTGGCTGTCACTGCTTTGACCTTTGACTTCTCCTGGTGTCACTCAGGCCTCACTCTCTCCAGACCACTTTCCCCTCCTCTCCTCTACTCTCCCCTCTCTCAAAACAGCATTGAGGTCACTGCTGTCGTGGAAGCGATACCCGCTCCACTTGAAACTGTGTCAGCTCCTGTTCGCATGGTATGGCTCTGCATGATGTGTATGTGCATTCCTAAGCTAATAGCATATATGTGTGTCCACAAACTTTGCCAGTGGGTGCATGCGTTGCCCTCCCTAACCCCAGGCTAGTTGAACCTGGCCTTGCAGGGGGTCTACAGGGTGTGTAACAGGAGCCTGGGGTTAATGGCTGCTGCTTAGACAGGGTTACTCTGCTAATGTGTAATGTTTTAGCCTTTAGCTTTGATGTGAGGACAGACACACAGGCACAGCGATGATGGGAAGAGGCTAACAAAGGGCTGTGAGATTCAAATGCACAGCAAGCTTTGAAGTAAAGTGTGCGTGGGCACTACTGGAAGAGGGCCAGAGTCGAGTTTCTGGGTTATGTTTTGTATTTCTTGGACTCCTCGCCTTCTTTCACTCCAAGTATGTCTACTGCTCTCTTCCTGCCTTTTCAGTTATCTTTGCTTATCTTTATGGTTTCTTTCACCACTTAGGGTGATGCTCCATACTTGGCAGCACCCGATGCCCTGCAGACCTGCCAAAAATGTGTTCATGACTTCCTTTGTTCTCTTGCCTAAAGGTCCAGTGTGTAAGATTACTTGAATCTACTGGCAAAATACGGCAGAAATTAAATATAAGTGTGGTTTCATTTGTGTATAGTCACTTGAAAATAAAATTTATTATATTTTTGTCACCTTCTAGCTGTTTATATCTGCAGAGGCATTTTCTCAATGACAGTCCCTCACTTTTTCTCTCCTGTCTATCTCAAGCCACCCTATCACAAATAAAGGCACCAAAGAATTAAAAAAAGTCTTTAAAAAGAGGAAAAATATTGTGTGCCGAGCACTTCTTTCTTTTTTCCATGATAATATTTTTTAATACTAATATTATATCAGCGTTATAGATGCCACTAAATCCTACACGCTGGTCATTTAACACTGCTGTTAGTATATCTTTATACACCAAACACAATCTGTTGAGCTGTACTGCACCCAACTCATAGCTCTTTTTGCCATTTAAATTGTGTAAAATGTCAAGACTATTTCTAGACTATTTCTCCTACATTCACAGAGTATGATATCAACAGTTTTCATGGTCACTATCTTTTCAGTAGAAAGTAGTTCCAATGAAAACAGTTCAAAGTCAGGTGAAACAACCCTACAATACACACAGGTAGTGATATTGTCAGCAATATCAACTGCAGCTGCCAAAGGTCGTGACACGACCACACTAGGCTTGTTCAAAGAGCGATCACCGTCTGTACCCATAACCCCCCACTTCACCTTTCACATCTCCAGCCGTTTATCAGGCCCGCTAGACAGGAGTCAATTCATCTTCCTCTCTCCTTTACTCTACACACACACTCCCTCTGTCACACACATTCACGCTCTACTTGGATATCTATGCGCCGTTTCATTTCAGTCACTTCCTTTTCTCTCAGTCTCTATCCTATCTGTCTTTCTCTGTTTTCTCTCTCCTCTTTCTTCTTCCCCTCACATTCCTCCATGGTGTGAGCCTTCAAGGGATCACATCTTTTTTTCCCTTCCTCTCCTTCTCCTTAGTATTTGACAGCTCACTGCGGATCAGGGGGGATCAAGGTTTCTAATCCCAGAGACGTGCCCTAGCATGGACACACCTCTGCTTTTGGCTGGAGATCTGCAGCTTCAGATCCCCGGAGCTGCGAGACCTCCACATCCCCAAATTACATTTTAGCTCTCCCACAGAGAGGTTACACCTCACAGGCAACCCCATGGAGTTTGTTAGACATGTAGTTTGCATGCCCGTGTGCATACACATGTATTCACAGCAAGAGGTCAGCCACCTGATCTCAAAGTTCTGTGCTGAAACCTGGGAGAGGTGCACTTATGTGTGTTCAGAGTTTGAGAAAGAGTTGCCTAACAGTTCCTGCTATTAATTCCCATTTCAAGTACTTCTTTTAGGGGAACATTTCAGCATTTTGGGGAAAATGCTTTTTTGTCTAGAGTAAGTTTGATACCACTCTCATTTCTGTATGAATATGCAGCTGAAGCCAGCAGCTGGTTATCTCAGCTAAGGTCAGCATAAAGATTGGAAGCAGGGGGAAATAGCCTAGCAATAAAATCTGCTTACAAGCACCTTCATAATTGAACAATACTATAGATTAAGTTTTGGCCTTAGGATGGCTTTGAGGATAGGTCTAAATACTACAATTTCTATGAGCGGCAGCCATTGTTGCAGTAGAGAAGAAGCTACTCAGAGTTACAGTCATGGTACATTCCGTTTGAACTGGGAAACCAGAGTTTCCCGAGTTCCCAGTAAGAAAATTAAACTGGAACGCTTTTCGTGATTTATTATCGTCTGTAGAACTTCTACAGATTGTATGCACAAAATGCCGCACAAGAGCGAAACAGCAAACACAGCAAAGGTTTTCTTTGAGGCCTCCACCTTTGTTTTCTGACTTGTAGTAATAGAATGAGGTCAACTCGGGTTTGAAGTCATTCCCAGCTCCAACCTTCAACTTCCAAGGCAAATAGAACACTGCATCAGAACAGTAGCAACAATTGTATGACTCATTCAAAATTGAGCCCTAAATTATTTTAAGCTGCTGAATATATTTTCAATTTTCTACACAGCAAAAACTTTAGATTCAGCTCACCATAAGTAGCACGTGACAGAATTTTAAGCTCTGATTGGATGTTTCTTACCTAAATGCACCTTTAAGAGTCTTAGTTGACTTCTCTCCATATGTTTTTATGTACTCTGGCTTGTGCCTTCGAATCTTAATCAACAAATCAGCTATTTTCTAATGCAGCTGTTCATCTTTTATGGTGATGATTCATCCAAGAGTTTTATGGCCATTCAAGCCTTGGAAGTACTCCAAACTCATCTAACATAGTCTATGTAGGTAATGAACAGCACTAACCAAAATTCCTCCTCCCACTTAGCAACTCCATTGCACGGACAGATGTCCTTGCAGCATCCTGCCTGAATTCGTCATTCTTCTTCCTACATAAAAATCACACATTCGCAAAAGTGTGTGTGTTTTTCCAGGGAGAATGAGCCAGTGTGCCATTTCCTCCACCACCATGATTAGAAAAGGGGGATCTCAGCTCATTAAAATGGGCACTGTGTCCAGTCTCAGGGCACATCAGATTACAGAGCGGCCCTTTATTGCAAGGCTTTTTGTCATAACCCCTAACTGATTGCCACGGAGCAGCCTTTGATTTGGCCACTGAACCCTGCGCCCCCTGAGAAAAAGGATGACGACGAAGGAGAAGAAAAGACCACCTACTATCGCTCCGCCAGGATGGAGGGAGCTTAAGATAGAGATCAGTGGGAGAAAGAGAGAGGGAGAGATAAAACATTTTCAAGGTGTTTGCAATCAGCCTCCCATTGTCACATGCAGAGGGAGAGTTGGCCACCCGTCTGAAGAGCTGCAGGCCTGCTTTGTCTCCGGGGCTCAGATCGCGCAACGCGATTGGAACGTTAATAGAAGTTTATGATACAGCATGTGATATGGCTGGCGCAACAGATGCACAGAATAAATATAGGACAGATAATAGTTCGGACACACACATACTCTCCACACTCACACACACACACACAGTCCTCGCGATCAGTAACACATTGCTCCAGATCAAAGGGATTTCCGTGCAATGGTGAACCGACGGATGAAGTGTAGAAAAAGCACGGTTGCCAGACTGGAACTAAATCTCTTTCCACTTCACTTCCCCCCCATGTTTTTTGTCTCTTTTTCTCTCTCTACCTCCCTCCCTGCCTCCTCATCTCCATCTCCTCCACTCTCCTTGGCGAGAGAGGTCTCTTCTCCTTCTCTTTCAGCACAAAGACGGTGGCAGAGGCCCTCTTTCTCTTTCATAACCTCTCTCCGAAACAGTCCACCCATGCCCACTTGATCGCTGTCCACTTCTCCCTCTATCCGTCTTTCTCTGCCTATACATCTGTCCATCTCTCTTTACAAACTCTGCCCCTTCTCTCTTCTTCTCATCTGTCAGTTGCGGGAGAAAACAGGGGGTTTTTTTGGAGGAAGAGGGGGTAGAAAAATTTAAAGTGAGCATTGGAGAAAGAGAGGGGCAAGAGTGCAAGAGGGAGAGTGTGCAGGAGTGCAGGAGAAAATGGAGGGAGAAGAAGGGAAACAGCCGGAGGAATGGGGGAATGGCAGGGACGGAGGGATGGAGGAGGGGGGGGTGAAAGGACTGCAGGGTTGTGTTGGTAGAGAGCTGGGGTATTGATTCAGGGCCTTTTGACATGCTAATTTGCTTGCTGACTGCTTTAATCGCTCCCTCTTCCCATCGCGGGCTTCAAAGAGAGGATGCTTTTCAAAAAGAGATGAGAGAGGAGAGGAGAGGAGAGAGAAAGAGAAATTTTTTATCATCCTTTAAAACCCCCTTTTTGACACGTCCACAGCTATATGTGCCTGATGCCAACTGACAGCCATGTTAGTAGCACCATAGCGGTATCCATCCGAACAGATCATGTAAGCTGTCCACATTAAGCACTCCACATTACCTATTACAAAAGTAGGCTATTAGGTATCCAGTGTGCACTAATCTGCATTGTGTACTGCTTAGAAGGTAGCGCATCCTCACTGTCCAATGAAAACCTTCCATTTTTTTCTTTGCAATTTTTAAAGCTACTACAAAGAACTTTCATGTTTTGTTGATTTTGGAGGCCACTGTAGAAAAAATATACCCACAAACTATAGCATCAAAAACAAAATGAATTAATAAAAATCCCCTCCTGCTTCCTTTTTAGCTGGCTAACATACTAATCACTGTAACTTTGCCTGGGAAAATGTAAACATAGGCTCGTTTCATCTGATTTCAAGGAAAATCAGACCCAGTGATCTTGTTGGCTTATGTGGGTCATATAGAGGCATCAGTAATGAATTGAGACTCTTTCATAACCAGTTAAAAACTCCTTGCAGCAGCTTAACTGATAAACTGAAGGACGTTTTCCTATATGGGTTGAAAATTTGTTTAAAGCAGTAAATCTGAGAATTACATCGGCACAAACCTAAATGAGAGATGTTTTCTCATTAACAGTTGACATGTTGGAGATACATGGTTTTCATTGGACAGCAATAGTATATGAAATTAATTTATTTCCTCTATCTGGCATGCACCAGTGGATGACAGTCAAACTGTAAGTGTGGAAGACTGACTGAAGTTTTAAATTTGGAAACCAAACAAAATATTTTGACAGATTTAATATTTCATTTTACTATTTTCTCCAAGATGGAGAAAATAAATGTCTCACCACTCTCTACAATGTCTAGAGCTCCTTCATTTGCACTGAGTGTCGTGCTGTAGGAAAACAGTGTTTATAAATTTTGAAAGCATAATGGCATACATATTTTTCTTCTTACCTGTAGCACTATTTATCCATCTAGATGTTGCCAAGTTTTGCAGATATCAACTGTAGAGCTGTCTGTCATGTCTTGAATATAGTGGTACTAGAATGTAATGTAAAAAAAAATTGTTCCTACATAAAACTGTTCACAAAAAAGTGTGTAGATTATCTTGAGTAACTGTGTCATGATTTATGTAAGGAGACCTTTTTTGGCACTTTGAACAATTACAATTCAAGTGCCATCTAGTTCTATTATATTTGAGAGAAGGCTGACACCTCTACGGCTGATATCTTCAAAACTCACACCAAAACTATCCAGATGCAGCACTGAAATAGCACTGCAGGTAAGAGAAAAAAAAAATATTGTTGAATTTGGGGTGAACTGTCCCTTTAAAATATTAAATCAAAAGGTGCTTTGTAAAATGGAGCTGAGACACAGCTGGATTTTCTTTCTCATTTGAAAAACAAAATCCAGCTTTTATTATACCAATTTATTTCAGAAAACACGATGTGTTATAAGGATTTAAATGACACTTGTTGCTGTTTAACTCCATTCAGAACATTTGGAACCAGTGTAATGATCTCAGGCCACTAACAGTTTCTTGCCACCGAATAACAAAACAAAACTTGATAAAAATAAGAACATACAGTAGCTGGAGCACCATGAGCCATACAGCACACTATTTGCTTTACACAGTATGTGGAAGCATTTTAGTGGACAGTGTAAGTTTTCATCTCCACATATTTAGTCTCATATCCAGTCGTGAAATCTTATTTTTCCACAAAACAACTGCGGCTGGATAATTCGACTTATTTCTAATGAAGTTTGACAAGCCTCTGGCATTTTCTTGAAACCAGTGTCAGTTCCTTGAAATTACGCAAACTAAAGCACATTGCTCCAGAGAATTCTTAAAAGGAACTTGATTCTCATAGGAAAAAATGAGCTTTTAAAACTCAATAGGATATAAATGACTTAAATATGGATATTCGTGGCACACTGCGCTCTGTACGGCCATCAGCCCCAGGACATGCTCTGTTGCTGGTGGCTTCCTGCCCTACGCAGGGCACCGCGAGGAGAAAGAGAGAGGGGTGATGAGTGTCGAGAACTGCGAAGGGAACAAACACTGAGGCAGGACGGCAGCCTGAACAGGAAAAACATTTCAGCACCTCTGCTAATGACGGCTGAATTACCACTCCCCCCTCCCCACATCCCTTCAGGGGGGACTCTGTGTGTGTGTGTGTGTGTGTGTGTGTTGAGGGGACTTTTTTCATCATTTGAGGATCTAAAGATGAACAGAATATAAAAAATTGCTTTAAGCAATTATTTCAGCAGGAAAGGGAGGGTGGCGGAGGATTACTCATGAGACATTTTGTCCTCTCTTTCTGTATCTGTTGTT